>CM052219.1:18213978-18317419 GCA_028454225.1 Lasioglossum leucozonium
TGGTCAAGTGGTCAAGTAGTCAAGTGGGCAACTGGTCAGGAGTCAGGGTTCAGAGATCAAGTGGCCAAGTGACCAATGTTCGAGTGTTAGTGATCATATTTTTATACCCGGTCCGACGAAATCATGATAACGAGATATCTCGTTCAGGGTTACGAAAGGGTTGAATACCTATTTTGCAAAACTACTCACCCATGCACGTCGAATTCAGCATCTCGAAGCCCTGCCTGCACCTGCACACGAATGATCCCACAGTGTTCGCGCACTCCTGCTCACAACCGTGTTGTCCACTACATTCGTCAATATCTTTGCACTTGGTATGATCACTGTCATCATACTGGAACCCCTCTCTACAGCTGCACACCGTCAAATTGTCCTCAACCTCGCAAACTTGCTCGCAGCCGCCATTATTGTCCGCACAAGGATTCACAATACGGCAAGTTTCATTTATCAATCGATACGGAACAGGACAGTCACACCGAAACGAACCTTGCTCGTTGACACAAACGTGGGAGCATCCTCCATTATTGTCCTCACACTCGTCGACGTCGACACAGGACTTCTTATCCTCTTTCAGCCGATACCCAACCGGGCATCCGCAACTGTAGCCACCCTCGACGTTAACACAAACATCGGAGCATCCTCCGTTTTCCATTTGGCACTCGTCGACGTCCTTGCAAGTCTTAAGATCGTTGTCCAAGCGGAATCCGTTCGCGCAACGACAGGCAAAGCTGCCCACTAAATTGACGCAGATGTCCGAACAACCTCCGTTCTCCTCCAGGCACTCGTCCACGTCCTCGCACGTTTTTTGATCGTCGCCTAAAAGCAATCCCGCGGGACAATTACACTTAACCCCTCCAACGATATTAACGCAGACATGCGAGCAGTTCCCCTTATCTAGTTTGCATTCGTCGACGTCGACGCAGCTTCGGGAATCATTCCCCAGGACGTGACCGTCGGGGCACAGACACGCGAACGATCCCAACGTGTTGGTACACCCGTGAGTACACTCAGCGACGCCGGTTCCGCACTCGTCGACGTCCACGCAGGTTCTTTCGTCCTCCGACAGTTCGTATCCCGAAGGACAGGAACAGAAATGGCCACCGATCGTGTTCGTGCAACGGTGCGAGCAGTCGCCGTTCCTCTCTAGACACTCGTCGATGTCCAAGCAAGTGGACTTGTCCGAGTGCAAATAGTGGCCCTCGTAACAAGTGCACACATAGCTACCCAGCAGGTTCAGGCAATCGTGGCTGCAATTGTGCCGAGTGCTGAGACACTCGTCCAAATCGATGCAGCTCTTCTTGTCGTCCGGCAGAAGGATGTAGCCTGGCGGACACTCGCAGTAGTACGAGCCGTTCGTGTTCTTGCAGATGTGCGAGCAGCCTAGGTCCACGTCGTTCTCGAACTCCTCGCATTCGTTCACATCCTCGCAAGTCTTCTGATCCTGTCCTAACCTGAACCCTAACGGGCAGGAGCAGTGGTTGCTCTTGGCGACCTCTTCGTAGTGGCAATGATGCGAACAGTTCCCGTTGTTTTGCTTACAAGCGTCGACTAGTTCGCAGGTCTTGTTGTTATTGTTCGCAAGATCGTATCCTGACGGACAAGCGCAACGGAACGATCCCACAAGATTCTGACAGGTGTGCGAGCACCCAGCATTTTCGTCCTCGCATTCGTCCACGTCGTCGCAGTACGCCGGGTCCAGCGGGTTCACGCTGAAACCTTCGTTGCAAGCACATTCGAACCCGCCGGGAATGTTCACGCATTTGTGCGTACAATTGTCGATTAAGGTCGCGCATTCGTCGATGTCGGCGCAGGTGGCGTTATCTCGAGCGGATAGCTGAAATCCTGAAGGACACTCGCATTTGATAGCGCCGTTGTCGCCGGTGAAGGCGCAAATGTCCGAGCAGCCGCCATTGTCTACGAGACACTTGTTCTCGTAGACGCAAGCCAGCTTATCATTCGACATAATCATGCCCGTCGGACAGGAGCAAAACGTCTCGCCGTCCTGGTAATTGCAGCGGTGCGAGCACCCGCCATTGTCCGCGAGACACTTGTTCCCCTCGAGGCAGGTAGTGCCATTTTCGGATAGGATCATTTCACGCGGACAGGTGCAAGATAACTTGCCGGCGTCGTAGTTACAGAAATGGGAGCAGCCGCCGTTCTCCGCGTAACACTTGTTCTCCTCGACGCAAGTGACGTTGTCCTCGTCGAGCAGCATACCGGGCGGGCAGAAGCAGCCCGCGGTGCCGTTCTCGTAATGGCACAGATGAGAGCATCCGCCGTTGTCGATCAGACAGTCGTCGATCTCCACGCAGGTCTTACCGTCGTCCTCCAATAGTTTGTAATTATCGGGACAGGCGCACTCGACGCCGCCCTCTGTGTTCGCGCAGAGATGAGAGCAGCCGCCGTTGTCCTCGATACACTCGTTCACGTCTTCGCAGGTCTTCCGATCCTCGGCCAGTCGATAACCCACCGGACATTCGCAGCGATAGCTGCCGTCGGTGTTGACGCAGTAATGGGAGCAGCCGTTGTTTACGCCGTTGCTCGCCACCTCCTCGCACTCGTCCCTGTCTACGCAGGTTTTCTTGTCCAGTGACAAGAGATACCCCGACGGGCAGTCGCACCTGACGCCTTCCGGCCCGCTGACACACTCGTGGGAGCAATCGTGCTTTCCCGCACGGCAAAAATCAATTTCCTCGCACGTCCGACCATCGGAGATTAATTCCATGCCGACGGGACACTCGCATTTGTAACCGCCGGGAACGTTAGCGCAAGCATGGCTACAGTTGTGCGGCTCGTCGCAAGAACTTCTCTCCACGCAGACTCTATTGTCCTGTCCAAGGATCAGATTCTCCGGACAGGAACAGCCATAACCTCCGTCGAAGTTCTCGCAGCCGTGGGAACAACCATGACGATCCTGCTCGCATTCGTTCACATCGAGACAAGTCTTCTTGTCGTCCGCTAGCTTATAACCGTCCGAACAGTCGCAATGGAAGCCACCTTCGGTGTTCACGCAAATGTCCCCGCAATGCCCGTTGTTCCTTCCGCACTCGTCGATGTCCTCGCACGATTCCTCGTCGTCCTTCAACCGGAAGCCTGAGAGGCATTCGCAGTGATAGGACCCGTTCGTGTTCACGCAAACGTGGTCGCAGGAGTGGAGTCCTTCGGCGCATTTGTCCACGTACTCGCAGGTCATGTCGTCTTCGCCCAACACCAATCCTTCAGGACACCCGCAGCGAATTTCGTCCTCGTCCTGCTCGTAAGCGTGCGAGCAATTCAGCTCGCTGATCAATCGACAGTTCCTCGAGTCCTCCAGCTTCCAGCCTGCAGGACAGCTGCAATTGTACCCGCCGACAGTGTTCGCGCACTCGTGAGAGCAGCCGTGCCTGTGCTCGGCGTCCCGACACTCGTCTATGTCCCGGCACGTCCGTTCCTCTTCGGAAAACACGTGGCCCGGAGGACAAGAGCAGCTATAGCCGCCATCGGTGTTCGCGCAGCCATGCGGACAGTCGTGGGCGTCCTCCGCGCACTCGTCGATGTCCGTGCAGGTTCGATTGTCCTCCGCCAACCGGTAGCCTGACCGACACTCGCAGGAATACGATCCCTCGTTATTCTTGCACTCGAACTGGCAGTCGCTTGTGCTTTCCACGCACTCGTCGATGTCCCGGCAAGTCGCGCCGTCCTCGCCTAGCCTGTACCCTAGAGGGCAGTCGCAGTGATACCTCGAGTCTCTAACTACACACAAGTGGGAGCAATTCGCGTTCGAGCAAAGGTCAACGGTACACGAGATGCCGTCGTCGGTCAGCGTCCAGCTCGGAGGACAGGAGCAACGGTAGGAGCCGTATTCGTTGATGCAGATGTGCGAACACTCGTGATCGCCCAACGAGCACTCGTCGACGTCCCGACACTGGCCATCTTCGTCCTGACGGAGTCCTGCGGGGCACGAGGCGTCGTGGCAGGTCAGACCGTCCGGCAATAACTTCATACCCTCCGGACAAGCGCACTTGTAGCTCCCCACAGTGTTCGCACACTCGTGGGAGCAATCGTGCTCGTCCTCGACGCACTCGTCGAAATCCTCGCAGGTCTTGCCGTCCTCCAACAGGACATAACCGTCGGGACAATTGCATTTGTACGTGTCTTGTGTCCTCTCGCAGATGTGGGAACAATTGGCGATGTTGCAGTAGTCGGTGGCGGTGCACAGCCTTTTGTCGTCCGACAAGGACGTGCCCACGGGACACGCGCATTCGTACGATCCCGGGAGGTTCACGCACTCGTGCGAACATTGATGGGTCCCCTCCACGCACTCGTTCACGTCCAGGCAAACTTTCGAGTCGTTCCCCAGCAGGAATCCTGTGGGGCACGCGCACGTGTAGCCTCCCTCTTGGTTGACGCACTCGTGCGAACACTCGTGCTCGTCGCCACACTCGTTCACGTCGTTGCACGTGTAACCGTCGCCCGTGTGCTCGTACCCCTCGGGACAGGAACAGTTGTAACCGCCTGGAGTGTTTGCGCAGACATGAGAACACTTGTGCTCGTCGGTCAAGCACTCGTTCACGTCGGAGCAGGTCCTTCCGTCGTTATTCAGCGCGAATCCCTGTCGGCACGAGCACGCGTAGCTGCCGTGAACGTTCTGACACTGGTGTTCGCAGCCGTGAACGTCCGTTGAACACTCGTCGATGTCCGTGCAACCGAGCTTGTCGTGTTCACGGGCCTCGAGACCGGTCGGGCAAGCACACTCGAAACTCCCGGGCAAATTGACACAGGAATGGGAGCACAAGCCTAGGGCGCACTCGTCCACATCCGAGCAGGTGACTTCGTCCTCCAGCAGCTGATATCCCAAAGGACAAATGCATCTCGGCCCCGTCTTTGATTCCTGACACCCGTGAGAGCAAGGCGTTATCAGTGTCTCGCATGCTCGCGTCTCGACGCAGCCGATGTTATCCCCTTTCAAACTATATCCCCGGGGACAACTGCAACGGTACGAGCCTTCCGTGTTGTTGCAGCCGTGCGAGCACGGCGACGGCGTTTTCTTACACTCATCAACGTCGTTGCAGGATACGCCGTCCTCGTGAAGCTCGAATCCCGGCTGACACGCACAATAATAACCGCCGGGCTCGTTTATGCACTCCTGCTGGCAGGCGTGCGGCTCACCCTCGTCGCCGTTCACGCACTCGTCGATATCTGCAACCGTAACAGTAACAAGCCCCCGATGAAAAGATAACACACCACGGAAAATTCGTGTTTCCCTTAATTTTATAATCGATTCACGATGGACTGATTTTGTCGCACTTGACGCGCGAGGAATTTTTTAAGTCTTGCGTGTTATCGCGTTGTTGACCCATTTACTAGTGAAATTGAACCAATGGAAACGTTTGTCTTTTTTTTTTAAATCATTATCTGGGTATTTATCAACACTAAACTTCCTCATTTGACAATTATTGAAATTATACAGCTACTTCCATGAAAAATGTTTCAATAATTTGAAAATTGTACACAACCCAAGCAGATACAATCTTGTCATTTTTCTAAGCTAAAACATTTTAATCGCTTTCAGTGCTTGGTAGGTTTAGTGTTGAGACAGAATCCCAGATTTAAAAAAGATTTTATTTTAGCTTGAGCAAAGATTAATATTTTAATTCTATTACGTTTAATTTGCTGGTAACGGTGTTTTATTCTCGATTAAATTTTGCACCAATAAAATTTGATGCACACGCTAGATTTGTTTTTCTTTTCCATTGACCCAGGAACTTTTTGAATGCGAGACATTTTCATACCGATGCAGTCGCCATTTTGATCCTTCCTGTAGCCATCCTCGCATTTCCCGAATTCTGGAATTTCGGTGACGCCTTCCGCGTCGTAGTCGTCGTCGTCGTCGTCGTCGTCGTCTTCGGCGTCATAGTCTTCGTCTTGGAGGACTTTCGTCAACTTCTGAGGCTTGCTGACGCATTTATACGAGCCGATGGTATTTTCGCACTCGGTGTTATTCGTGCAAACCTTCGACGCGTTTTCGCACTCATTCACGTCTAGCGAGAAAAACAGATCGGGAGAACCGGTTAATGGTGTCTGGAAGCGTAAACGGTTCGTGCAACAACTGTTGTTTCACTTTACATCGAACGTCGCTGAGAACCGAATAAAAAGTTTACGATATTCAAAAATCACTTGCCATTTAATAGAAAATTATACTAACACTCGAAACTCATTTAGCAATAAACTATATTTCTCATGCAAAGTATTTGCAATTTAAAATATTGCGTGCGAGCTTAATCTTACCTTCAGTCGTCTAAAATGAAACACGCGACGTAGGCATGCAATTAAAAGACATTATAAAGTGACGTTAATGAATACGATAAGAAATTTTGGGAAATGTGATACTGACCCAGATTATAGAAAGTTAATTTGCTCGAAGGATGCGAGAGGAAGGGAACCTAGTGTTTTTAATTATTGTAACTCAAGATTAAAGAATGAAATGAGATTTTAACATGTTTAGTCACCTGGATACTTTCCAAGGAATATTTTCTGCCGGAGAAAAAGAGAAACCTGCATCTAGTTAAAAGCTGTTATTAAGTATATCAAGATAACCATATTTCCATTCTAATTTTCTACATCCGACAACACAAGAACGTGAAATCTATTATAAAAATATATATTATGTAAATAAAATGAATTTTCACAATTTCATTTTTAAACTTGAGCTATGTCATAGTTACAGAAATAAGTTTTCTCGCGTCCTTGATTGCTTCAAGAGCTGTAATGTTTCCTCTTAATTTCGCGTGCAATTACGGGCGAGAAGATAAACAAGTTTACACACAACAGCGGTAAAGGTAAAATTATATTTCCGAATGATTTATCGCTTACAAAATTACATTTTACCGTTTTTTTGTTTTGTTTTTAATTAAAATCGGCAATCAACCAGCAACACATATTTTTCATGAATAATTTTACTACGCTGTGCTGTAGCCAATTTTAAATATTTCTTAACAAAAATATTTGTAACCACTACACTGCGGATCTTTAACTTCTATCTAAAACTTCTTTATTTTTTATTTTTTTATGGAACTTTCACCAATATATTCGTAGCATTTTTCTAATGAAAATGATACCAAATATGATATAATTCCGATTTGATACCAAACACGGTATAATTCGGATCATGTACAGATATGGTCATTTATAATACAAGTCGGTTCGCCCCTGCAAGACACACTCTCTTGACCGGGACAATTCGTGAATCTTAAACTAAAATCGTAAATATTATCGGAATTATATCATATTTGGTATAATTTTCATTAGAAAAATGCTACGAATATATTGGTGAAAGTTCCATAAAAAAAATAATAAAAAATAAAGAAGTTTTGTGATTGGATTAGTAGTGATCCACACCGATACACCCGACCCGGTATCGGATTTCACTGCTCGGCGGCCGAGGCCTCTCGAGCTTCGGTGTCCTGTTCTACGTTCGGCAAAAGTCAAAGAATAGTATCCCTTCACGATAATTGTCTTTGGCCAGACCCGTGGTATAGACAATTATCGATGAATTACTGTATGTAGAAATTAGTTTGGTGTCGATACTATTTGCCGGATTTCGATAAAAAAATTTGCAAAAGAATACACCCATCACGGTAGAGGATCCCCTCGAGCACACTTTAGCAGCGGTGGTTCTTACCTTGGCAAGTTTTCCAGTCGTCTTTCAGATAGAAGCCGTCGGGACAGAGGCAGAATACGCTGCCAGGTGTGTTCAAGCATACGTGAGAACATCCGCCATTGTTCACAGCACATTCGTCAATATCCTCGCAGGTGTGATTATCCGCCGCCAATTTGTGACCGGGAATGTCGGAGCAGCTACACTCGTAGCCCCCTTCGAGATTGATACAAGTGCCTTGGCACGGGCCGTGCCCATTATTTAGAAGGCACTCGTTAACGTCTGAACGGAAACAACCAAGTAACCTTGTAAATTGCTTTCGAAATTGAACGAGGGAAGCCCGCGGAATCGTTGGACTCGTTTAAGCTCTTCGAATACTATCGAGAATTGATCACGCGTACACGCGTTAAATTGAACTGTTCCGGGCACCTATTGTTCGATACTAATTTCACCTCGAGCCGTTTATACAGAACGCGGAACGGAACAACGCTTTTCATTTTCTAAATAACATTCCTCTTTCTCTTCTCAATGGACAATCGTTAATTAACACGATTCGACTGATATTATATCTGTTCTGATAGATTCGTATTATACGCCAGAGAAATGTAAAATTAACGCAGTTTCAAATTAAATGGCTTTTTATTCGCGCAAATAAATTCGTACTTTCATCGATACTGAATCTACATGTATCGTTATATAAAACGAACAAGATTAAATTTATTTAAATTTTCTGCGATTTTTATTATAATATTATATTCAAATGAAAGAATTTATTCTACCGATTCCCATTGAAACACCTTTATCATTTCAATAATTGTGAAATAAAAGATCTAAAACTAGTCGTTTGACCGGCGATGGTAGGTTTAGTGTTAAAACTACAAGCGTATCATTTTGTTTTTCTCAATATTAATATAAGAGAATAATATTAATTTTATTTTTTTAAGTCTCTTTGCATAATTGATTAATTTAATTTGCAACATTAACACCCTCGAGCCATTCGTGAATAGCTGTGCTCGTGGCATGCGTAACACAGGTACAATTACAATAATTACAGTGATTGTAATCGAAGTTGTAATAGTCATTTCGAATGTTAGGCCGCGTATTAGAATTGTCTCGTACGTATCGATTATCTGATTACTGGAAGATTATTCGTGAAATAAAACAATCGAGAAGTATAAGAAAACCTTGTTGTCCTCGATCAAAGAATAATGTCGTCCGTTCGCATTAAATGCCCCCTTCTACGTAGATCGCTGAAATGCACGTTCCATTAATCAAGCATTGCTTCAACTGTTAGGTACAATCGGCGTTTCCATGAAATCAATAAGCATCCATCCTACAATAAGGTGCACTCTCGCTAATTCGAATCTTGAAGGCATCAGGCTGTCTCTCATTGGCTTATAGCAGCGTTCTAGCGAAAGCGGTATCTTAAGGTTCTTTTAACAGAATAACTAAATTCCTCAAAGGCAAAATTTTTCTCGTACGTTCCTAAAAGACGATTGCACGTATAAAAAGGAAGTAATTGCAATTGCATTTTAAACAAACAATTTATGCATTTCTATAATACAAAGCATTAAAATTTCTCACGATTTATATCGAAAAGTTTATTGAAATTGATTCGTAAGCTTTAACGAACAATCGACCCTCTATCAACGATTATTCTGCAAAACCGTTTCCAATCGGAACGAGATTGGCTGACGAAACAGAGAATATTATATTTTCAACAATTCCAATTATTAAACAAATAATAACCCAACGGGTTATGATAGTGTTCGAAGCGGAAACGGTAGTTTACGTTTCGCTAACGAGATTCCAATTGAATTCAGCGCCGATATAGGAATTCCGTATAAATATTCCGAACTCGATTAGGTTCGTGTGTGTTTGTTAAATTGCTGGCCCCCGAAATGTTTTTATGCGATACGATTTCGACTATTTACTTTAAGTTAACCGCACCGTATACCATGGACACGGCCAGATTCGCAGACCACATCAGGCAACTCGGTAACCGTGGATTATTTGCAACTCTTGCTTCGGTTACGATTAAATCGCAGATGTTGCTGCGCGGACCTGTTCCGGTTTGGCCAGTCGCCCGTGAAGAACGTAATTTGCCGACGCTCTAGTGCAGCAATTTCTTAAAATTTGATTAACGCGACGCGAGTTAACGATCAATTAGGGACAGTATGTACCGGGTGATTCGTTTGTCCGAAGTGCCTGAAATTATTCAACGGAAGCTGAAAGAGAAGCGTTCAACGAGGAGAAAGTCGATGGCTAACATCGAAGCGTGATAGAAATTCAATTTACACAATGAACGTCCAATTAAGTGCAAATAAAGCCTTAATCTAAGAGAACGGAGGCCGTACGATCTACCGAGAAGCTCGGCCAGAGCGAGTCGCGGCAGGTCCGGACAGGCTACCGGAGCGCGGTAGTGGGGGTAGCCGACACTACGTCATCCGCTCTCGCAGCCCCGGTTGCCCGGGCCTGGTACAATTGACTTTAATCGACCTTTCCTACGTTCGGTGCGGTCGGCCTGATCGCCGAAAAATAGTCGACCTACGAAAAACCCACGATCTAAGAAAAATCCTCGGGCCCGTGTTGTTTATTTAATTTTTTGCTCACCGTGACACGATTTGTTATCAGCACCGAATTGGAAACCAGAGTGGCATTCGCAACGAAAAGTCCCAGGCTCGTTGTGGCAAATTTGCGCACAACCAGCTGTCCCTTCGGCACATTCGTCGATATCTGCAAAAACGATAAGAATATTTGTAAAAATAGAGCACTCTGAAATGGCGCGTGTTATACAAATACTTCGTATTTTCCTATTTACGTTATCATCGGCGTTGTCTACAATAAGCGGAAAGTACCTATCAATGTCCATTACAAGTTTACTATAGCGCTGACGTGCCAGGACAGGCGAGCGATGGCCGCAAGTCGGCGTGCACATGGTGTCGACAGATATTTTCCCACCCTGTTCAAATTCAAATCCGTACCGACACTTTTCATGGATAATTTCTTCCACGGAAAGTACCTACCGAATCCGATAATGTGTTGGAAATTCGTGTCGGGTAAACAACTTTTATAAAACTGCTGGAATAATGTGTCAAAAACACATCGGCCGATTTTTATCTTTCACAGTCGTTCGAAAACAGCACAATTTACCTTCTTTGTTGTACACGAGTGAGATACTATCGTACAATCTTTTACGCAACTATTTCTGAACAATTTTTCTAAAATTTCAAATTTCGCCTAGACATTTTTCTTACGAATAGTCGACTGTCGAATCTGTGGCGCTGATTACGAGAATCCACGAGAATTACGTGATAATATTTACCGGTCACCGGCCGTCGGGACTTTTGCTAGGTAACACTTGGCGAAACCGCGGGGGTAATATAAATTATGGCCAACGCACAGATTATTGTCGCGACATAGATTCCGATACGGAATCGAGAAAGCTTGGCCGAGGGCGACGGCGCAGCGTGCCGGTTGCACTTGAAACACACTTTGACAGCAGCTCGCATTGCGGTCGTTTTCACGGAGACGCCGACGCCGATTAGCATACAATGCTAAACGACACCTACGCTATACCTACCACGCGTCGTCTACCTGTGCCACGGACATTTCGAATGACACGTTACTAGCTGTTAAGTTGACTAATCGATCCCGAAGCGGAATGTGATTTAGGCATACGGTGCAGGCTGAACGCGATCTTCGATCTACAGGCTGCTAACGTGGCCAGCTCAATTAGACGGAGTGTCCCTAGCGCTCGACGCTCGCTGCTAGACTGTGAAATGTTTTTGCCACGATTGTGGCCAGCAGCAGTTAATTAAAAACTCGCTTCATCGCTTAATTGATTTTTACATTGAAAACAATATTTTTTAATTTTTTGAATCTTTCACTGTTCTATATTTCACCCAGCCAATTTCTTCACAAAACGGTTGAACAATTTTTGCTGTTTTCTTCGCAATTTTTTCAAAATTTCATTCCGTAAGAAATCTGGTTCAATTTGATAAAAATAATATGATCGAACACTTTCTCGCCAACGGGTTATACTAACCGGCAGTCACTCGGCCGACAGCGAACAAAAATGGCGGTAACGGGACGCGAAGCGCGCAACAGTGTCGCGTCGTAAATTACCTTAAACAGATTTAAATGGTTACTGCCACGTGTGAACAGCAGCTCTCATCTTACGTAACGCTCGGCGCGCTCGAGAGCCTCGGGAATTCGCGGGAGAGGAAAAATATTACGACTCTCGAAATCTCCGTTCGGGAGCTGGCGCTCGTTTTTCTCGCGGGGTTGAACTTCGCGCGCGCGCGCTCTTCCTCCGATTTTAGATCTCATGCTATTCAGATTTCAACGAGAAGTCGTGCGGAGAAGAAATACGGGCGCAAATCCGTACGAAACATACATTCCCAGGTCAGAAAATTGTAAGCCTGCCTAGCGCGACCTTTATCCGCTCACGGGATAAGCATAAACCCCGCGGTATCTCAATTTCAGATCGGCCAACGTTCTACAAATCCGACGATTTACTGCAAACATCGCGCATCGCGTAACAGGTAAAGCAACGAAAACTCATTCCCCCGATTCTCCATAACCGGCGAGTTTCGCGTCACGCGACGTTATAAAACAGTTTCGAGGGCGTACTGCATCGACGACATTTAATACAAACGTGCTGGAGACTAAAATACTCAATGGCCAGCCGGCTCGCCGCGCCGGTCTCGAATGCTTTGCTACAGATTTACAGTCAAATAATCGGGGCGACGCGAAAAAGGTAACAATGGTATAAAAGAACGTCGACGGCATTGTTCTCTGTATGACCGGCTCGAAAAATCGGTTGCAGCGAGCACGTGTTACCTACAAGCGCTTACAAACGCGGTCGCACGCTTAATCGTAACAGGAGAAATCGAAATTGCTACTTTTGTGTCGAATTGATTAATACACACTGTGCGGAGGGAGTCTGTAACCAGGGGGGAATTGTAAAGGTTGAAAACAGCATTGAAAAATTGCTCTTCGATTTATACGGTACCTAACAATTCGCTCAGTTCGAACGTTAGTTGAAAAATATTGGAACAGGAAAGTGTTCTAATGCAAATGGTTCCCACATTGAACCTTTTCTGTAAATATTAAAAATTAAAGTAGACATTGCAATTAGAATATCTCCTAACTAATGATTCTTTTACACAAATAGATTAATACTTTCTTGCAATAAAAAATATATTATTCCGTTTAAAAAAACATTAATAACCTTCATATGTCCTTTACACGTCCACCTACAAAAAAATGTACCATCAGAATGTGCCCCTCTCAAAACCATTCAACTTCATCTGATACATTGTTTGCTATGCGTAATAATAATGACGTAAATCTAGATGGCAAAATGTTGTATGATATTAAACTGTGGTTCACGCTCATCGGCTGATTTCAACTCTGCTCGAATAACAACCCCGTTCATCCGTCGACATTTAGCCGGTGGCTGTTTTAAACATCTTCACTGTATTATTGTACTTGCCTAACAATTTCAATTAGAATTAAACTAACATTTCTACCGGTACCATTTTGATATTTTCGCAGCATAAATTAGCTCGTCCATCAGCTGTAACGTAATCCGAAATGATCGCATTAACCGATCGCATTTACAGAAGATCCAAACTACATAGATACATATGCGGAGATATGTCAAATGTCGGAGCATACGAGCATTCAGATCTACTCGGCTCCGGTTCATCCAATTTGTTTATATTAATTTCATATTTATTAAATACGCCATCGGTGGCGGAAGTTTGACACTCGGTGACAGAAGACCTGCGAGTTGGGAAACAGATTCAATATGTATTCATGAAGCTAAGCCAATTCCAATACAAAAGCGTCGCTTTTGCATGGGATTCGATTACTACTCATAACACATGATAATATATATTGTGTTGCGGCGGCTTATAATCTCGAGAACTTTGATCATAATGAATTCCATAATGAAGAGATGGCAAGTCTGGTTCAAGTTCGGAGTTTGGATATGATTTATAATTATTTTTTAAAATAATTATTACGGGAATTTCGTGCAATCGATGCGCAAAATGTTTATTCTTCTCAAGATCCACAATTATAGTGGCACGTGCGAATTGATTTAATCGTGATTACCTATGCAGGAGTATCCTTTGACGTGGTATCCGTCGAAGCACGTACACTTCACGCCAGTCTCAGTGTTTTCGCATATGTGCTCGCAACCTCCCCTGTCCTGGCTGCAACGCTTCACGTTATCGAGTGTCGACTCTGCAACAAAAGCGCGTGATTCTTTTCACTTGACGAATCGCTATCCAACAGAATTTATCTCCGCGAGGGGGTCATTAAAACTGATTTGAACTCGATCCTAACACTGCGGCAATCAACCAAACTCAATTGATGGTACCTGCTCCCAACATTAATTCTAAAAAAAAAAGAACGAACTATACTGCAACGACATTATGATGCGCACAGGTTTTGGACTACGGATTTACGCGTTCACGACGATAAAATAATCTGTGGAATACATAAAACAGCAGGTTAATTATAGTTACTATAATTTTATGCATTTATCACATAGATTAGTGGATGTAATTTAAAACGGCAAAAACACTAAAACAATTTCAATTGATTAAAATTGTTAAAAATAGAAAGAAATTTTTCTATGGTTTCTCTGTGTCTTGTAATTGACGAAGAAAATTTTTATTTTGCATAAAGATCCGCATTGTTAATTAAAATTATCGAACGAAGAAGCTCGATGTGTACGAGTGACGATACTCGTTCCACGATGTTCTTTTTAAACATAGAATCGATTTGATGTTTTCTAGGCGAACTGCGAGATTGTACTCGCGCAGCAGAGTGAGTTGGAAAGAGAAAATTTTGTTTTGTGCTTTTTAAGATAATATTTCTATGAATGTAGTGGCTCCATCCACCGGTGCTTACCTCCTTTCTTTATGCAACGGGGAAGAATGCCCAACCAAGTGCCATCGCTGCAGAAAAGCCGATCCGCCATTGAGTCCTCGAAAATGAAATCCTCTGTGCACTCGTACACTGCGACAAGGTATCGATTGTACGGAGGCAGTACATTTTTCCTCCTGCAAAAATACATGGGAAACTGCACGATCGCGAAGAAACTAACACGCTAAGAAAATTTCAATCGCCACCGCGTGTTACGTTCGTTAGTCTAACAGAGTGCATCAAATTCTGTTCTGTGCAAGGAAAAAATTAATGGAACTTCTAACAATAAACGTACCTAACTTTTAAAGTTGTCGGTGCAAGATTAAATATATTTATTGAATTATTTATCACGAATGCAGCTTCGTGATTTCGATAATTGTGAAACATGAAATCTGGAACCGGTGCTGGTAGATTCAGTGTTAGTAATTGTAGCAGATTGGATATAATATAACAATTCAAATATATTTACCATTTAATATTTCAATCGATTTTTATCATAAATGCATTAAATCCCCGGGCTACTAATCACTCGCGACGAAAATTGCTCGGCTCGATCTCTGTTTGCTCAGTGTTTTTAATAAACCTGACCGATATTAAACGAATTCATGAAATATTTCAACTCGCTCAGATAAAAATATCGAATAACGTTTCACTGCTATCGTTCGGAAGAGGCAGAGTATATACCTAGCGTATTTGGCAGGATATGCGTGCTGTATCTGAGGGGCTTTCACAAATCCCTTCTTGCGAGCTTTCATGAAACAGCTTAGGTCCAACCTTGACATTACTGTTTCATTTAACGCGACGATCGCCGTGCCCGGAGGCGACTCGTATAATGATTTCTCGGCGATTTGCTTCCGCCTCTTCTCCTTCGCTTTTCTGCGTTTCTTCAGCTCGCCGATTCTCTTGCGCGCGCTCAGACGATTTTTCGCCATCTTCTCCGGCGACGGTGACGATGATGGTGATATTGGATCATCGCCCTGATACAGATCCTTGCGTGTGTGCTGAAATCTGTTATCTGAAAGTGACAAAAGTAAGGAAAATTACATTGAGCCAAACATTTTCAGAAAATATTCATACAAATACGCGTAGTTTTCAAAAATTTAGTTAATTAAAAAGCTGTATGAGAGCTGAATATTAAAAAAAGAGAAGCTTGAATTTCTTCAGTTGGTTGTATCAAGTAATCATGATAGTGTGAAACAATTCATAATTTATTTATTTCTCCCGATGAAACACAACATAATACCTGGAATACTTCGATGGTATTTCATATTTCGAACATAAAATAATATGTGTCAAAATTATCCCAGCTACGTCATGTCACCATTAATCATGCTGCTACGTCTGAACATTAATCTTGATGAGATTCGCTATTAGTAACGAGCCCCATCACTTAAATTCAACGTGCGCACGGAATCCCAGACGTACGATTCATGGATGTACATGCACACACGTCGTCGCGTTAATATTGTTTGTCGCGGAGTTAAGATTACCGAAACCGCAATGCATCGACGCAGCCGCGAGTCTCTTACAAACATTGTGGTAATGAGTACTGCGGATTTTCAAGTGGACAAAGAATCCAGAAATGTTAGTATCCATAGAACGCTTTAGTTTTTCTTAAACAATTGAAAAAATATAATATCTTGTTTCTTTTATTCTACGTCATTCATAAATTAATATTAGAAAAATGATCAACAGAAAATGGGAACTGTGCACGATCTAAGAAAAACGAATGTCCCCTCCACTGCCAGGCTATGTTCTATTATTATTATTGTCTATTTATTGTTATAGATCGTTATTATATATTTATTTATATTATATATTGTCTATATTATTATTATTGACTATCTAGTATAATTCTATTATTATCTCTCATTGCAAAATTTACTTTTCGCAAAAATCTCTGCAGTATAAACTAATGTAAAACAATGAATTAACGCAACTTTATCATTCCTCTCTTTTCTTCGTTGAAACGAACATCGATTTTCTTTGCCGTTCCAGCGGCGTGGTTCGTTTATGCTGTTTAGCAGAGAAGTGTCAAGCGACACGGATCACGCATATTCCGTTCCATGTCGGAAAATGCAACACGACCCTCTTTCCCGTCACGTCGCAAAGTGCCAAGTCTGCGCGATCATGCAGCTTTTTTTATGCTTGTAGCACTAGTCTCGATCCCTTGTAGAAGGTAATATCACCGTACAACACGAAAAATGTTTTCCAATTGCTGTTGGGTGATTCTTGTAGACATTGTCGTCCTAAAACCGAATCCGCAAGCAGAATTGCTCTATCACGCAACGTTTTCGAGAAACATTGATTTTTGTAAAAATGCATGATTTCGATAAAAAACGAAATGTTACGCAAAAACTAAACATGCGAGGAAGTTCAGGTTTGAGTCAAAAGAAAGAAGGGACTCTCCTCTATATGTCCGTATGGTCATTTATATTTTTATGAACTTTCTAATTGTTGTAAATACTTGTTGAAGTTTGAAAAAGAGTTGACGCGGAGACTTTATACGCTCTATTTTTGTATTTATGAGAAAAATCCTTTATCTAGCACGAATTTACTATACAGCATTGAATTAACCGAACCAAATAGTTATTGTGAATGGTTTCTTTACCAGAAATGTCTGTAGAATTCAATGCTGTATAGTAAATTCCTGCTAGATAAAGGATTTTTCTCATAAATACAAAAATAGAGCGTATAAAGTCCCCGCGTCAGCCTTTTTCAAACTTCACAAGCATTTACAACAATTAGAAAGTTCATAAAAATATAAATGACCATATGGATATGTAGAGGAGAGTCCCCTCTTTCTTTTGACTCAAACCTGAACTTCCTCGCATGTTTAGTTTTTGCGTAACATTTTGTTTTTTATCGAAATCATGCATTTTTACAAAAATCAATGTTTCTCGAAAACGTTGCGTGATAGAGCAATTCTGCTTGCGGATTCGGTTTTAGGACGACAATGTCTATAAGAATCACCCAACAGTAATTAGAGAACACGAAAAAAGTTCTCATTTGTTGGACAGTGTATTTAGCTGGCCCGAAGAATACGAGAGAGCAGAAGTTTCAGTTTATTCAAGTTTCTCGAAATAAAGACGTTAATTAATGAAGCGGCGCCGTAGATTTCGGGATCAACGTGGAATCTCGTGCAGCCACGTCGCGCTGCAATTAAAAGATTAATTAATTATTCATCCCCGCAGCCGTGAATCTCTCTTCCGATACAAATCATTCCGGATTATTTCACGTGAATGATAGTTACACGGAGTTCGAATTTTTCGATTAAAAGTCCGATTCAAAATTCATCGTGTTTCATTAATATTTGATAATTTCATTTCACTTCTAATGTGGCTAATATGTCTACGATGTTAGGATGCACATTTATCAATATGTAAAACAAACAGAAATATACAAAATCATTTGCCAGGGAAAAAAGAAGCAACGAGCAAGTAGTACGATCAACGATTTCACATACCTAAACGTATACGTTGGAATAGTATATTTTTACAGATACTTTAATGAAAATAATATGTTCGTACAAATTGAACAATCGAAAAAATAAGCGATTGAAAATCCTGATTCGATGTAATTGTCGTGTTCGCAATATTATTTGAGTACCAAAAAGCGAATGTTCGCGGGGTTCTGCAATTTTACTAACATTAAATTTCATCCTCGAGACTGATAGAGCACTATATAACCATCAATATTCTGACTGTCCAGTCATTTGTCAAGATTTTAAAGCAACCCATGGCCATAGGAGTCGGATTGAATTCAATGGTAATCGATACCGAAATCAATCCAATCGTCGTTCGCGCTATATGCGTCTCGGGCAGTCACTGATCGAATTTGTAATCGCATGATTTTGCAAGTTCCCTTGCGAAGATAATCCAGCCATTCTTGCGCACGGACTACGATAGCGTCGTTTTCATCGGCAACGATTAATCATGGCGGATCATGTCGTCCGAGATGACTCACGAGTTTCTAGATCGGAGAGACATTTTTCTCGTCGCGATTACGAGAACATACACAGTATCACTGGTTAAACGAATATCAAAGTACTCTGTAATTTGCCTGTGATTTTACGGATTTTCCAAAATAACCGTAAATGCCTAAAACATACGAATTAATGCAGTATTTAAATACTGAACAACCTAATATATTATAATAATATTCAGATTCCACGTAACGATACGTACAAGGGATACGTGCAGATTTTTACTAATTGCAAGTTGATATTTAACTGCAACTCTTAGCGAGGCTAATTGCATAGAATTACCGACGATTTGCATAAAACATTACTGCAAATCTAATTTCAGGAAAAATTTTATGCACGAACGACAGCGTTCGAATAATTACAGTTATTCGTTTTATTACTTAAAAGGGTGTAGTAACGAGTTTTTCCGGTACGTCGTGCACTATTTTATTACTTCTGTGAAAAATATAACGCGAAAACAAATGAAGATTTGTGGTTATTCAGTGACAGAACCGATTTTTAACAGCACTGTGATTTTTCTAAAAATAACAGCATAAATCTTTTCTATTGAAAATATTTTAAATTTTCATTACGAGCAGACAAATACAAAAAGTTAAAAATCTTAACTTCGTATATATATCTTGGTTAAACAATATAAAGATACGATAACAATACTGTCACCGGACGCACAGTCTTCGTTTGGCAACAGCTGATACGTTTGGTTCGCTCGATCATATCTATCAATAGTCGATTCCCCGTGCTGACCAGTTACCATTGGAGAATTATTTCCAAACCATCGATATTTTCCGGAATGTTACCTTATATTTTTATTTCCATAATGTCATTCTTTAAATAAACACAATTCAAAGATTATACCATTCGTGTAACCTCATTTATTATCATATACATATGTACGTATAGCGATGATAAAAATATTTTACGATCTCGTTCCCGGTGACTCACTCTGGAACGCTTCACCAAAATCTAAGACGACAGTATAACAAAGTTAGCTTGCTAATTAACTTCCTTATATGTGTAATCGCTCGATCAGGAGACCGGACCCCGACCGCACATAATGCAATCGCGCTTCCTGTCTTGGGTGGGGCATACAAGGGCCAGTGCATCTGGTTCGCATGCATCTACACTATTATTTCAACACTCTCTTGCGGTTGCCGCATATTTATCCCGAGGACTTTTTATGTTGCGGTGAAGTTGATGAACTTGATGAACAATCGACGGGAACGAGCGTTCAATTTGCATTTTACTTGCGATTTATAGCAGCGAATAATTCCATTATGCTATCGCGTATATTTAGATCTTATCCGCGTCCTTTTCCGGCACATTGTGACGATTACAGGCAATACGCCAGTTTGTTCAAGGGCTTATTTCGAAGAGAAAACTTCAGGGAATATAACCATATTTACATTACTCGGCAAATTTGAAAAAAACGTAAAAAAAAATTTGTTTATATTTTTCGATATTATAAAGTTAATACTCGAGGATGAAAAAATTATTTTATAATAGTCCGATCCTTTCCGAATAAAACAAAAGAAAATATAGCTCAATCGGACAAACAGTTCTTGAGATAAAAATTCGGAAGTCAGGTCTATTTTCGCCAAAATGGGCAAAAATCGCAAATTTCGAAGGCTTGTAATTTCTAAAAAAATTCGAAACCGGCAAAATGATGACTTAAACGCCTCCCTAATTTCACATGGACTACAACATATCTCATTTAGAACAAAATCGTCGATGGTCACCGCAAAAAGTGATCGATTTGGCGTGAAATGACCCAAATGTGAGCATTAACGTTCGCGTATTCAGAAAATTCTTGGCACGTTCTCCATGCGAAAGGCGATCCACGAGTACAATCACGTTCTAAACAGCATTTTCATATTTCACCGAATCCCCGTAGAAGTGGTGTTACACACCATTTATCAAGAAGAACGTTCCGCGCCGACAACACCAACACGAAACGAACGCTGACCGCGATCTGTAATTACGCGAGAGGAGCAAACGAAACGGAAAGTGATTCTCGTCTCGAATTCATCGCTGCGCCTAAACTGGCTGCACGGAATAAGCGTTCTCGGCTGAAAGATAGATAGATAGAGAGAGAGAGAGAGAGAGAGAGAAATAAAGAAAGAAAAGGACGAGAACGGTATTTCGCAGCTGAGGGAATGCGCATAAAAATTCCCGTAATCGCACCCCGGGCTGCATTTCTTCTCCTCGCTTCCAGCGGAAATTAATATCTCCGCTCTGAATACTAACCGATTTCGTTTTCCGTTGATCGTTCGGGCTACAACACTTCTTCTTCTTCTTCTTCTTCTTCTTCTTCTTCATCCACCCCTTTTACCATCCCTCTGTCCCCTGCCCCCTCCCCAACCGGCGCGATATTGCTTTTGCTTTTATTTCGTTCCACGCGAACTTGCACCGTACTCCAGAACTTCGTCCCCTCTCGTTTGACCCTGGTTACGCTGGCTGGATAATGTTGCCGGCTCTTTATCGAGCATCATAAATTTTCTAACGTCAGACTTGATGGCTGTTTGATCCCCGACCCGTCCGACGAGCAACATAAAACTACAAACTCGCGGGGAGATTTTATAGTTGTAATTAATGGGCTACTCGGTGATGGATCCCGGGAATAGATGCTCGGTGCTTTTTGTTTACTCTGTCCGTTACTTTTACGGTGTATCCGATATCGTCATTCTAACGACCGCCCGTATCTATCAATAATCTCGCCATTAACACTGCTACTGCCGGTTAGTACTCCTCGCAGTCATAATGCTCTGTTCACTTTTATGCAAATTCTATACGCAATATTTTCTACGACGCGCAGCGGTCCATGCGAAGAAGATATTTATGCGGCTACGTTCAGGTTGACCTAAACCTACCATCACAAGGATTTTTGCCACAAGGCAAAATTTCAGGTTGTTGCATATGAAACGGCCGATTTCAGAATGCAAATCTTATAAAACGTTTGCATTAAGAAACGCTATTACTACAGGCTTATTATATCTAATCCTTAATTTCCTACGCTCAATTTTCATTTACATGTCTAATTGGTAAATATAGCTATGAGCGCACCCACCTCGGATCACTTTGACCTTCGTTGTCAAGGACAACATTCTGAACAACTTTTGTCGGTACTTACTTTAGTTGTTCAGAATGTTGTCTTTGACAACATATGTGAAGGTCAAGGTGATCCGAGTTGGATCCCCTCATAGCTATATTTACCATCTAATTTTAGTTTTAAAGAAAGTTTACGTCAACGTCAATCAATGCGACTCTCGCGTATTCCTTTCATATTTGTGGAAAAAATAACTTATTGGCGACAGCATTATTGGTCAGAACGTGATGATTAATTAATGTACTATTCGTTGATGGTGAAGAGGTCTATAACAATCTTGTAGATGAAGAACGTTTAGCATTTAATACAATCAAGAAACTTGAAATTCATTGACAAAACACGTTGATCACAATGGTGCTCACTTTAGGGAAAAAGTTGCGTTTGTTTAATGTTACATAGAACAACCTAATAGTGAATTGTGAAGCTCGGTAGGTCTATTGTTAAATACTCGAATACTTAATCAAAAGGCGTTCATTACTAAACTGTAATTGAACATTCCGTTCCACGGTTCGAGTAGCGATCCAGGGACGGTTACCATCTGCAGCTTGGAATTCCGTTGATGACGGTGCGCCGGATCAGCGCGCTCTTTGTCGCTTGTCCTTTTCGCCCGAAGAAACCCTTGAATTTGATGGAGTCATCGGTTCGAGATATTGTAGAAGGTCCAAAAGCAGCCGGGGGCTGCTGTAGTTTCAATTAGACTCTAACACGAAGAACCGGGGGTGGTGGGAGGGATACGACGAAAATTGCGGGACTTTCTCGATTGCTTTCCCGCGTCGAGCCACGCCGAGCCGCGTAATATCGATTCGCAATCTCGTGGCTGGTGCACGCGGGACACCGTGGCAGCTTCGACGCAGCGGAGATTTAATGACCTCGCCGGCAAAACTGAGAATTAAAATAGCCGGCCGACCCCGGGATTCGTAGCGGTGCCGCGATTGCCTGTTAATTTTGCTTGGATCACTGGATTAATTGGGTCTCTGCATGTCGAATAACATCGCCGACCTTGTTCCCCGACGAATGCATTTCGAAATAGAACTAAAAATTTCATGGACCGTGACCGAAACCTTTTTCCACTTTCCAACAATATTTTCAGCCTTGGCGAAAAGTGGCCCGGCTCGCGTGCACGGAAACTTCCCGTCAGGATCAATTTTCCCGGCATTCCATGCTTACCTCGTCGCTGCGTCGATATCGAGTCCGCGACGGGGGAGTCAAACGAAGTCTATTACGCCAATACGAATGTTATTCCTTTCATAAATATTTTATTTATATCGATCGTAAATTGTTGATAAAAACTGTATTAATGTTATCAGCGCACAGGTATTAATGTTTGCAGTGTTTATCCTACAGACATGGAACCTGCACGTGTTTTCACTTTCTCTTAAATTCAAAATAAGAATGTTCCTCTTTTCTTCAAAATATGTTTAATTCATCCTACATTTAGCAAACGCAATTGTTTTCTTGAAAATGGTCTGAAATAAGACCGAAACGTCGAAGTTACGTATGTTGCAAATTTGCTGTTAGTCATTAACAACGCTGATAACATTAATACAGTTTTTGTTATTCTTCAGATTTCTTTCTTCTGTTGTCGGTATTTAAACATTAATGCGAAAATAGAAAATTTCTTGTCGCGGGTTCAGAAATTCAATATTGTTGTCGTATACGAACATAAACCGGATTTTATTGCGATTTTTCATATGTCAAAGGTCAGATCCAAATTCTTCATAATTTAAGACATTTTTTCAGGAAATCGAAATTTTTTCTATTTCATCCTGTTTTTCACAATTTTAGGCCTAATGTGAATAGCTCCTTAAAGCTCCCCCTTATTTAACCGCGCCATTTGTTTTCCCAAGTCGTTTATCGAGATCGAAACTAATAATGTACTTTGATTTTATTGGAATTTTTAGGGGGCAGATATTCGGCACTGAACACGTTTAAGTATCGACGCCTTTTACCGATCTCGTTCGAGATTCGCGGGAAACGCAAGACCTTGTTTGTCGACTCGACTTTCGCCGAAGGGAATACCTCCGCGTACGATAACGTGTCCTGGCAGCGAATCTGAAAGTGTCGCGACACTTTAGATAGGCCGCATAACGATTGACGTAACGCGACGAGCACTCTGATCGCATCCCAGGACGAACATTTTCGGATCGGAGCGCGTATCGCCGGCCGTAAATTAAATAAGTGATACTTTTATGGAAATATGAGACGCGAATGGCCCGGCTCGTGAAACGAGCGGAATGGCGGTTCTTCGCGGAACCAGCCGAACGCGGATAAAATCTCGGGAAATATACATAGCTGTCTAAAAGCCCCGCGATTTATTTATCCGATAAACCGTAATCGGCTCGGCAGCTTGTTACAAGTTATTTAATAATCAATGGACGCGATCGTGCCTCGCGGACCGATTACCGGTCGGTCGATATTAACGCAACTTAATTGAGATTAATAATAGCGGCGACGATAATTCCGTTCCATTTATAACAAAAGCAATTAACATTGTAGATCAGTTTTAGACCGACTCGATCAAGCTGGTCTAAATCAATTTTTGGATCTCTAGAAGAATCAACTCGGTTAGGTTTAATAATTTATCGTAAGGCGCTGGAACGGTAGCATGTGTGCACACTCACACCGCTAGGTCAACCGTAGTGCTGTCGAATAATGCAATTTACGCACCGAAATCGTAAAAATTGGGCCACTCTGGGACACTTCCGCTATAGATTGATCTAGCGATTATGACTACTAAGAAGTCTTGACTTTGCATTATTCAGACATGATTTGAGGCCTCGTGGATCATTGTAATCCCCACGTACGTATACGGTTGACCTACCAGTGTGAGTGTGCACACCTGCTACCGTTCCAGCGGCTTAAAAATGATCTAAACATAAGAAAAAGATAGAAAGAAAAATTTAATTAATCGCAAAATGAGAAAAACCTAACCTGAACAGAGAGCCAGATGGGCAAGTAATGGTGGTGAACGTGTTATAGGTGTTGCATAAGTTTGTCAGAGGGTTGGCGGATAAATGTGTTAGATATTTCTTCGGATTGATAGTGACGGAGCGGCCTTGAAACCAGAAATTGTTCCGGACGCCGTCAATACTTTGATCAATTCGACGACGAACCCTGAAATAGCTCAGGGCCGATGAGAACTCCGGAACGTTCCTGGAGTGGTTTGGAAATTTGTCGAGTGGTGGTTAAGGAACGTGCCCTCCCGTACGCGTCGCCCCTTGTTCCATTTAGCGTGCTTCAGGGGCACGAAATTCAGCGGTATAGCATACCTCGAATTCGTCACGACCGAAGTAAACTCTAAGATTTTCCATAAAATCCTGAAACTACATACAGGACAGTACTACCCCCCGATAATTAGCTTTCCAATTTGATGTTGAATCATTTTTACCATAATTACTTACAGTATTATCGATCGTGCGTCGTTTCGTTTTATATCTTTTTACGTTTGACGATTGTACAAATATTTCCATAATACATCGGGTCGAGAGTTCGACGAGTTGCAGAATTTTGCGAAAGAAAGAGAGTTTCGCGTTAGTTTCGGGAAGAGTAATTTTTCATAACTTCGAACGGTCAGTTCACCTTGACGTGGCCGAAGAAAGTGGAAGTTTTTGAAGTAAAGCGAAGCTAAAGTTAAAAGTCTCGCAAAATGATGAATCTTTTATTTCGTCATGGAAAGTGATGGATTATCCTAATACAATGTATCGTGGAGAAAATTTAATCCTTCGGTGTAAAAGTAAAAGTATGCTGCACTTTCTAGAACAGTTTGGAATTGTTTGTAAATTAATAACATTTCGAACAAACAATTGCGTCGTTTATATTGCGAACCAACTGTATCTAGCCGTAGAGGATTCGCATTTTTAAAGGTTCATTTCATTGAATACAAAATGTTTTCGGTCGTGCCCACCTTTAGAATTCTATTTAGAACGCGTTATTACTGCATTAGGAAAACCTCCCTGCGCCCTACGCATGGGATTTATGGTCCTGTTCGATAACAATGGTCGCACTATTAACCGAGTTTTCAACAACCGACCGTTAAAGTGTGCTGCGAACGCGTGTTTTCCGAAAGTTTGAATTTTAATTTTAATAAAATCCTGACGATCGACACGGGCCGACAACGGGACAATGACAGACAATGCTTCAAATTTCGTTTAAAAACTGTGCTCCAACGACTGCAATATTCACCGCTGAAATTGTTATTTTTGTATGAATTACAGTTTCCAGTGGTTGTCGCGATATACCGAATGTATAACTTATACTCGATTGTTCCGCGGGAATTAATTTCCGTCACGGGAAAATTAATTAAATGTTCGAACAAAATTTGTATTAGATACGAGAACAATCGCTGTACAGTGAAACGAAATAGTTAATAAGTAGTCTGTGCGTTTATCGCGGATGTAACAGGCTCCTTAATACTTTCTGCTTTTTAATGTTTTTCCTGGATTTCTCGAGAGCCCGACCAACCTGAATGTACATTTGCCGTCCAGAAATTTACAAACTCCTGCACTCTCACTCTTTATTGCTTTACCACTTTCTTTGAGGTTTCCTGCTCGTTCCTGTTTTCTTTCTCCGCTTCGGTTACCCCACTTTATTCTGTTTCCTCCTTAGGTCTTTTCTTTCCTCCTCCAAGACCAGCGTTTTCATCGTAGAGAAATTCCGAATTTAATTCCGCCTCGCCGACATATTTTTCGACAACAGAAACAGCAATTAAACGGCGAAATAACGTCGAAGATCTTCACTGTTTTGTCAGAGTAAACAATTTAGCTAGAGCATGACGAACAACAACGTTATTGGCGCTAAACGACGATAATAACAGAATTTACCGCAACGCTTTACGAAGTTAAATTGCAGTTCTTTCGCTCGGGACCGAAACAAGTGGGAAACGCGGGTGCTGCGAACAAAAGCTTTTTCGAACTGGTAAATACACTTCCCGACGTGAAATAGTTGATATTTGCACCAACGCGAGTACAGCAGAAGCGCGCTGAATATGCAGGAATAAAGTACCGAGGGGATCTTTTAGTGTAACAGGTCCGAAAAAAAAAATCCATTTTGCATAGATACGTCGAGAGTGCAGCATTTTAGAAATATGTTCCAACATTTTGCAATCGTGTTCGAGAGAATAACAAGATTAATAATAAAAAAAAAATAATTTCCACCATCTCGACAATTTACTGACAGTAAGCCTAGAGAGTATTACCTAGTTTTGTTCTAGAGCCATTTCTATGCGAGCCGTTTCAATGAGAATATCACTTTCCCCACGGCAACGCGGCGATTAGCGTCGCTTGGCATCGGTCCAAGCGACGTCCGTCGCTAATTCATCCCTTAGCTTTTCACGGGAAGCCCGGAGTCGGATTCCCCGGCATATTGGACGTTGCCGTTTGCCGGCGGACGTATTTTTCTGGGGGCGTCCACGGCGAATGTCCACGGAATTGGGACATCGAATTTTCAGCGATCCGAACGGGGCGCAAATAAGAGACGACGCCGCGAAAGAATCTCGTCCGGGTGAGTGGTCACCCCATAGGACTTCTGAAGCCACGATCGTTTGCTGGTCTGTTTCCTTCCTACCTCCCCGTTCTTCCTGTTCGGGGTCAAGGGTGCGACGAGACGAGGGATTTGCAATTTGTACACCGGAAGACGTCGCGTCGTCGCGTCGACGTGTGCGTGCGCGCGATCGGCAAATGGACGGGATTATGGCTGCGACACGTCCGTCTCGAGATGAAATTGCGTCCATTTCGGGAACGAGATGGGTATTCTTTGTTTCGCCGGACCCGCACGACGATCCGGTCATAATTCGTCGGATCCGATGTGTCAAAGTTTCATGATCATCCCTCCGCGTCTATAAATTATGGGGGTCTCGCGTACAGCCCGAGACGGACGGTGCCATCGTCGCGCATACCCGAGCGTGCAGTATGTGCAATAGCTTGTTAAAATTTCAGAGCAATCGGCCGTGTACCCTTATGAGATCCAATCTGCGCCAGGCGAGAAGAACGGTGCATTAAAAAATATTCAATGCTCTATAGTTTTAAAAAATACTTTTTTACAATATTAAAAAAATCAGACCAATAATTATTCGAAAACGTTCAACTATAAACAAATATTAATGAATTGTTAACAAAATAGTTTTACCCTTTTTTTTTTAAACAACAATTTTATCGAACTAAGAAACCTCTGGGTGCAGGGGTTAGCAAATTCATCGGCAGAACTGTGCTCGAACAGAGCATAGCAGAACGCATTTAGGGAAATCAACGTCCTTCAGGATCCTGGCGAATGAAGCATTCTGTGTGTTCGCAGGAAACCCCCAAAGCGAGCGCGCTCCGTCATAAATCCTCGCCCCTCTTTCCCTTTCTATCTTTCCGTCATCCGGAATCCCGATGTCTGGGTTCTCTCGTGTCATCATCGCCCATATAAATCCCGTTGAGTTGGCGAAACGGAAGTTACGGGCTGTGGGTCATCGAGCCTCTGATTCCAGCACGGGCAAAGTTCGCTATTGCAAACCTCGTCAATAATTGGATAGGATGCGAGGTAACTGTGGAACGACTGGACGTTTCGTTACCCTAGTAATTGACTAAAATGGTACTCTGTGTTGCTCGGGTTCAACGAGAATGTTATCATTTATGAGATAGAAACGTAACAGATCGTTGAATGTTTCATTGTTAGAATGATTTAACGATTAACCTGAATGCTAGCTTCTGTTTCAATTTAAGTAAGTATCCTGACAGTTCGAATGTCACGATTTAATTATTTAATTATTTAGAAATGGAATAAAATGTGAAACTAATTATTATTATCACATACTTATTTTAATGTAAGATAGCCACGTCAAAGTTATGACCTAATTCTGAAGAATAAATTCATTTGATCGCAGCAGACAGCTGAGTTTTTTTTTGGTGTTTTCTAGACCGGTGTTGTTTCACGTGTCATTCGTATATCACTTTAATCTTGTCAGAAGTAGAAATTGGCATGTTCTGTTTGTAGTAGAGCAAAATAATCAAGATTTGTAGCGTACCATCGAAAGGTTTACGTCACAATCGAATTCCAAAACTTCGGTTCGATAGCTGGACGTGAAAACGCGCGGGAGAAAATGACAAAATTGCTTGCCGAATTTTGTCACCGAATTCGAGTGCGACGCAAAAAGTCACTAAAAATACCGCTGCACACCTTCCGCGTATACTGCTTCATTTAAATATTCCATGAGCGATAAACTTCAAAAATATCGAATAAAACGAAAAGATGGTTTACCCGAACTAGAATAATTAGAACGGAGACACGATCTAATTAATTGTTCTTAACAATTTCAATATTTGAATTTTTTGCGTAAGATTTATTCGATATAAAAATGTACTCGCTACGGTCGAGTAAGATCGAGCGAAATGATTATGGGTATTTCAATATTATTTATAATGAAAATTGTATCTACAACATATAAATATTATTCGCTTCCATAGCTTGAAGCAGTTTTCACATTTTAACGACCGGTGGTACATTACTTTCTATTTAGTATAAATGTAACGGAAAATGTCTCCATGGCCTATTAAAGTGCTTTCATTCCATGAAGTCGTTTTCACATTTCAGCGTGCAGTGCGTTACTTTACATTTAGCGGAGGAAAACAAATTTTCACGTACATAGGAGATTTCATTGTAAATTTGTACAACTAACATTTAGCAAGTAATGGTAAAGACGGCACACGGGGCGTAACGTGGAAACTATCGTTATCCCAGCAGAATCCAAATCGTTCTGCGGTATTTCTAAACACACTCGGGATTTGCGGTGTTATGTTCTTTACAGCGGTTCGTATGCGCGCGTGCATGTTTTCCGAACTTCTAATCTTCATGCTATACATGCGCGATTTAATAAAGCCCCCCGCTGAGAAATTCGGAAGGTTTAAATTTGGATCGGTAATCTAATTACAAAACTTTTTTATTTTTCATGTAACCGTCATCAACTTGTGCCATTTTGCTTATTAAAATTGCAATAAATATTACTATAATTGTATTTAATGGTTTAATTATAGGCTCGAGCAACTTCTTCCCCGCTGTCGCTTCCCCCACTACCTAAGCCAGGTAATAAACTCGTTTAATCATGAAAAACGCTATGCACGCGGATACCTCTGCTCGGTCGGGTTCCACCGAATGCTGTGCGTTTAAAGGTGAAAGCGCAAGGGGTTGAATAGCGACGCGACGAAGTACCAAGCTCGACGATCAAGCATTCCCACGAGTGAAAACAATTTTGGTCGGTGAGCCTTTCCCCGGGCGAGTTTCGCGAACGACGGAAGGCGGGTGCGGTGCCCTTCGTTCCTTGCGGAATCTAAAGATAAGGCGGACATATTTTCTGCTCTCGTGCGAGAGCGTCTACGGTTTCGCGGTCGCGACAGAGGTTCCTTCGTGGCTGGTCTTGTTGACAAACGAAAGAGGCACGCCGTTACGACGGTACGTCGTGATATCTCGGTTCCTTTGATGGCCAACCGCCGTTCTGGGACCCTGTGCATGTACGTACGTACTACGTATATATGTATATCTATGTATATACGTGCAGCGGCATACATGCGAGTCCACCGTGCGCACCGCCGCGCTCCTCGACCGAAGCGGAGTGCCCTGAACTCTCGACCTTCTTTAAGAAGGGTTTCGATGAGTGGCCACTTCGTACAAAGACCCGATCCGGAACTTATATCGGCTGCAGGCGCAGGCTGAAATGGTCTTTTCGGTAATCCCGAGAGACGCCGATGACACGGTAAACTCGGTACATCGTGTTCCGTTTAGTTATAGTTAGTCACCGACAAGGAAGGGACATCAGCGAAAACGTTACAGCCTGGAAAATATAGGACATGCTGCTTAATTTGTCAATTTGTATTCACCGGATAACATAATTGTAATTTAAGAGATTTGTCATGTCGATTTAATTGATTTTGGTACTTAAAAGAAATATATTTTGCAGACTAAAAGATAGGAGCATCGTTAATGTTCTCTTGAAATTCACTTTCAACAAACCAGCAATGATAATAAAACTTACGTGCGAACGAAGAAGTGTATTCCAATTAAAAAAATGGCCGCCGTAAGAGATATCCAGAAGGGAAACTCACCACAAGAGAGTAACATAAGAGGCTCAAACACAAGCTGATTATGTTTTACAAAATAGTCAACCGGCAACCGCTAATCAGAAGCACAGACAGCTTATACGTTTAACCACGAACATGTGTAAACCGCAAAATACGCTACTTCCATGTCTTCGTAAAAGAAATCCACAAGCAAGACTTTTGATGTCTACGCGTCGATCGATCATTTTCATCGCCGCAACTGAAATCGGGAAATAAAAAATTTTCATCAAAATTTCGTCATTCAAGATCCGTCAACTTCGGCCGATACCTCTATGTTAGAAACAATCCCAATTTTCTGACATTTTATCAAATAATTCTCGAATAAATATCCTCATTTCGGAGAGGTTATTTCTACCGCTGCACAGCATCGTAAATTCAAAGAGCCCCGAGTATATTTCTCTCCTAAATCCCGCTCCGCGAGACCAGAAATCGTTCATTCACCTGACAAACGAACTTGTTCGGCGATCGCCACTTCGATGTGTCGGCGTGTCAGCCACCGTTACAACCGATCGGATTTTCCTAGTTTTCGTTTCAAAGGCACTCCTCGTCGAAATGAAATCCAACATGAATCAATTCCGCACGGTTTTCGCTGGATTGGCGCGAGTCACGGAGTACAGTGATTTTATTTTATAGAAGTGATTAGATTTTTTCGTAATGTCCGAAAGAAATTGTTACATGCGAATCACTTCTGTAAGCAGCCTTTATGTTTACGTACTAATCGTGCCGCTCGAGGCGCTGCGAAGAGAGAGAGAGAAAGCGAGTGATGCGCGCGCATTATGGCCGTGCGTGGCTCGCGAGAGCAGTTTAGTTTTGTTGTCAGTCCTCCGTTAATTCTTAGTTAGTTATTAGTTAGTCTTTAGTTAGATTTTAGTTGAATAATTTTCTGAGAATTCTATGTACCATTTTATTCCGACATAGTTTGCGGATTAACTTTTTCTAAGAAACGTTCTTATAGCTTCGACAGTGAAAATGTAATATTTTAAAGTTCGAAGTCCTTAGCACTACGGGACCTGTCAGAACGACGGGCTCTAATGATTTTAATTTTGTTCGCACCGCCCGATACCAAGAGGCGAGGAGCGTTTCTTCGTTTGCTGTGCTAACAGGGTCGTTTCGCGGCCTCGCTCGTCTTTACTTTTCCGGCAGCACGTTGCTAGCATCGGAGAAGCTTAACGGACCGGTCGCCAATTTTCAGGCGGATTTTTCTATCGAACGGTGTATCTGTCGCCTCCTACGTTTCTGCTCCTCGGATCTCTGGACGATGTCTCTCGCGTGCAAGATGTCCGAAATGAAAAGGCGCGCACAAATATGCAATTATTCAGATTGTGAAGATACATTGACGAGGAATTCGAGGAATTTGTTTCTCTGGGTAAATATTTGAAAAAATTGCTAAAAATTTGGACACGTCCTTGTTATATTACTAAACAATGGAAAGTTTATATGGCATATACAAATTATACAAAATATAATTATGTTACAATATAACTTAGTGTGTATCTTACAATTAGTTTGTACTAGTTGAAACTGCCTCGTTGAAATGAAATTTTAATCAATGAATGGATAGAAATATTATAAAGTAATGTAAATTTGTCAGTTTTGTAAAACTATTGTTAATCTTCGCACGCATCTCGGTCTGATTTCAGAGATGGCTGAATCGATGGAAGGAATTAAACGCGTATGATCAAAGTTTCGTTCCGGCAGGATGATGCTCGGCCCATTGAAACTCATAATCCTCGCGTCTGCATAAAAGTCGGGGTAGGGCCGGTCTCGCACGGTGAAAGAAGCAGGAACGCCACTGAATCGTTATCAAGTAAGCGAGCACAAGAGAAGCACTTGTACTTTTTCCAGGTCCCGGCAGGCTTTCAAACAAGCCCGCTTTTCACGGCGATTAATTAATACGTCTACGAATGTGGAACCTGCTCGGCGGAGTCGTGATTCATGGCCGCGAGATATTAAAATTTACCAAAGAATATATGTATCACGGCGAAGAGTGAAAATATTTTCACAAATTTTTACTGGGAAGCTTGAAAAACAATGCAAGATTTCCTATCTTTGGGTCGCACGGCGTTGCGTAGATGCTTCAAAAGATCTTCTCGCGGAAAGTCGTCGGGAGAAAGATCGAGAGTTTCACCGGTTATGATTCCGGCGTCCGTTCAATTTCGCAGAGTGGTGTATTAACGCGGGCGGTTTCGAACGAACCGAACGAGGCCAGGTCGAACGATTTACTCGGGTTGTAATCGAGGAACGATACACACAGAATAGAATGAAAGTGGAGGAAGCGGGGGACAAAAAGCACTCGAGGACGGGCGGGTGGGTGGTTTCAAAGACGGGCTCGGGCGTGGAAGCATTCTGCGACGAAAAGAAGACGAGAATAAAGAAGGCGGTGGTGGGCCGCGATGACGAATGGCTTTTTCGTAGCGCGACATCTCCCAGGGGCCGTGGACCTGAAAACCACCCCTTTCCTCCCGAACCCGTTCGGAATCGAAAGCAACGGGATTTTGCTTTGATTTATTGCCGCGGTCCCGCGTGTTGCATTCGAGAGGCAAGGCGACATCTTTCTTTCCGTCTGGACGGACACGACCGTACGCCGCGCCGCACCGCCGGGAACATGCGTAAATTTCTTGCCTCGGAAATAGCGAATACGATGCTTATAGATATTTCCGTAGCTACACGGTGGCCTGTCTGTCCACCGGCAGGAACGTATGCCGTAATTCATCGCAGCGGTATTACGGTGGCATTGTGTTCCGAATAGACTGTTGTACAGTTTAACGCCAATCGAATCGTTTAGCGGCAATGTATTTTCGAAATTCCCATTCGAAACTGATTTTCCTACTTGCTAAATCGATTTTCATTATCTGGCATTGTTGAAAACATCATTCCGAAGTACGTACGTATGTACTATCGATAAATCAGTGATAACAATTTCGAACTTTTACAAAGGGACTCTCTGAACGAACGACCTCTCGGATATTCGATAATCAATAATCAATATTCAATATCCAATGCATTATAAGTTTATATTGGACAGTTTACAGTTTTCCTGTTGTATCTTTGCCATTTTCTTTTTCTTTTTTATTCTTTTGTTCGGCTCTCAATCGTTCATCGTCATGGTACTAAAGAATTCGACGCTTCGCGCGGAGATTGCTAGTGTAATTATCGGTCGCTGTAAACGAACCTGATTTCGGAGTAAATAGTCGTGGCACGGCTGCGAGACAGTGACACCGTACGCTTCGGTGTGAGAATTGTGATCGGTCCTGTCGCGAAGCCGGCTTCCCACTCTCCGCCGTGCAACTCCAGCGAGAAACTTCGTGCCAGCTCGGATTTAGCAGCTTGGAGAATCGATACCCTCGCATCCCTATTCCAAAATTCTCGGAGCTCTTAGGAACAACTTCCCGCTTCGAGGAAAGCGAAACTTCGTCGTTCCCCGTCAACTTCCTCCTTGCGACTTCATCGTTCGCAGACACTACCGTAGACTGTTCACGCACCGTACACACCTTGACCGTCTCGCCGCGCCGTGACACTTTTGTTAATTTATCTTCCGGATGAAATGTTGCGTTTATCGGTTCTAAATGATGTTTTTGGCGACGCATCTTTCACGATGAATGAAACCGTACTATCCAAAACAGCAAGTTTCGGTGTCAGCTAGTTTACGAGCAGAATTAACACGATGCAGATATTCATGGGCGGGAGTGTATACCGGAGCGCGGCAATAATATCGATCTAAGTAGTCGTTAACTTCGGTTATTCGCGCCAGTTAATACCCACTGCCGCCGTGAGTATTCCATTAACCTGCAGCAGCCTGTCGAACTGCTTCCTTCCGTTTCGGTTCGACTCGACGTGTACTCAACGTCGGGGAACAACTTAATGACTGTGTTGTTCGTGCAGCCTCGAGAAACATACTCGAGCTGCCGCGTTAAATGCCATACTCGCCGGGACGTCAGCGAAGATCCCCGCTGCGACCGCGCTTCTGTCATGCCGGACCGATAACATCGCAATAGATCTCGTCCACGTTTAATTTACGGCCTCGACATCACAAAAACTCCGGTTATTCAGTTTTAATTAGATTCTATTTCCGAGCCGCATCATCGCTGCTGGAGACTACGGTCGCGCGAGATAACGATTTGTAGAGAGAGAGTCGAGAAAATATTCATTCATTGAACAGCGCGGGTCTTTATGCAAAATAACATTTTCTTTAATACAGTTCGAGGTGGAAAGTACCAGTTCAGTTCGGGATCTAACGAATCCTTATTTTTACGTTGACGTTGCACGATCTCGAAGGAAGCACCAGTGAAAAATCATTCCCTCGGGATAGAAAGAGAAGGGATCGCTAATTTGGGGCCTTGTTCGAAATTGTGCGACGTCTACCGATCCCGTGACTTTATTCCCTCGCATAGGCCACGTAGGACGTTGCACGAAGTCCCTTGTTCAAGGATATTGCCCCGTAAATCAGTGTCGCTTTTCCACTGTGAACCTACTATACGTCAATCGCCATTGTCTATTTGTGTCCGTAAACAGAACTGTTAAATCCTGCAAACTGTTTATTCTCTTTTGAATGAAACATTCCAAATGTTCCACGCGATCATACTTCTGAACACATTTACTATATGTAAAGAAAAAGACCGACGGTGCAAAAATTTCCACGCAAACGCTACTTTTTTTCTCCGTCGACGCGGTTCCGTCGCTTCGTGCGTACACAAAAACTTCTAATTGAGGACCACGGTGTGGCGGATTTCTAATTGAAAAAATATTTTCGACCAGATAAAACTGCGTGAATTTTTGCAAACTTTCACTATTAACTCGTCAAGAGTGAAACGCGCACTGAACGCGCGGACGTTTTCGGCTTAAAAAAAAGAGAAAAAAAGAACTAAAGTGACTTTCGGTAATGGGAGTACTAGAAAGTACACTCTATATCAGTAAATTGGACGAAAAAATTTAGGTAGTCGAACTGGTGGAGAACTTGAAGTAGCGTCGGAACCGGGTCCATTTAGTTTTATATGTAAAACTTTCGGGGAGTGGGCGAACATTTTCGTTAGGCGATCAATTTCGCATAAATTATCATTTTTTTTGTTTTGTTTCGCGTTGAAACACATTTCAAATCTTGACTTTTTATAAACGCTGGAGGTTCGACAAGCTACAGAACCTAGAGAATATTTAGCTGATTAGCTTAAATTAACTTCTAAGCATCAAAGTAGCAAAATTCGATTGACATAGGGACAGCGAATGGGTCCACCGAATGACACGCGTCTGTCAAGATAAATCGCGAGCAACATGCTTATCCTGGATTCCATAGGTTTGCTTTATCTTACGCAAATACACGACGTCCACAAATATGCGGAGAGATTCGCTCGCCGTTTCGGCATTATTTGTTGCTTTCTATTTGAGTGCTCCTCTCTGTTTTATCGTACTAAAAAAAGGATTTCCCTTTTCCACTCCACGCGGCGAACAAAAAACTTCAAATATTGTTTTTTCCAATTCATAAATCCAAATGTTTGCATATCGAACACGCTCGCGAATTACACGTATAAGACTCGCATGATGCGAGCTGCAAAAAATAAAAATTCTTTTGCATACGTTGATATATGCAATATTTTGTGCTACGTGACGTTTTCAGAAAAATTGTACAAACTTTTCAGTTGAAAACATTTTAACGCGAAAAATAGAAAAATCACTAATGTTTCACGCAAGTATTGTACATTTCTTTTTTGACACGTATAATAAATAATTATTTGGAGAATACAACTCTTTATTTGGACAATAATGATACAGTAAAGTTTTCATTGCGAGGCTCGCCTCTCAGAATTAATGAAGATCAGTCTGACAGTCGCTTCAGTTGACGTTGCGTCAGTGGAAAATTATAGGATTTTCATCTTTTCTACGGATTTAATATGATCTTTCTTTCTTCAGAAGTAACTTCATTTCCTTTCCTTCTCATCTTTGACGTTTCGTGAAAGTTTACCAGCTTAACGAGCCTCTCCATTGACAAAGTCGACTGCAGTGACTAATAGAACGATCCTCATTAATTTTGAGATGCGAACAACTCAATTTCAGACTAATTGACATCCGAAATAATTATTCTTAAATGACAAAAGAAATCCAAAAACACGCAGATACAAGTTCGAATAAAAGCGATTAACAGTTGGAGTTGCAACAAAATTTCGAATTTTCAAGATATTGTTTAAAATATTTTCGCTGACCTTATAAAAAGATATCTTAATGGTTTCCAAAAGATTGAATAAAATATGTTTTCGATCCCCAAGTTTAAGGGCTGTTTTCACCCCTTCATGGCCGACAAAAAGAAACACGTGACGAGTATTTTGCCAAAAACTTCCTCTCTCGCAAAATTCACATTAAAGATCGGCTTGTGTAACTCGAATACGTTCCCTCGCTAGATGCAACTGACAACAGATTCTATTTGGTTACACGAAGAGATCGGTTATGCCGAGAGGGAAATTCTCGCATGTTGGAGGAACTGCTTAACCCATCCGAGAAATCCATGCAACCGAATATAACCAGAACTGAGGAACACAGCGGATCGTGTGTACATTTATGCAACGGGCGTGGAGCGCGTGTCTAAAGTCCACTCGAAAAGATTGATTTCACGAGTAGACGCGCCTCGAAGGAGCAATTGAAACGTATCGAGTCGAGCGTGCAAATGATCGCGAGTGCGTCGCGAAACGTTCGAAATTATTTAATCGAATACGCGAACACATTCTCCGATATGAAAATTTCAAGTTAAATGAAAAATTATATTGAAACGTTGCGGATTTTATATATTCGATATTGAAACTTTAAGCAGACTACTTCCCTAAACGAGGTTGATTAATTTTGAACCCTTCTCAGAAATAGTTGAAGACCCTCGAGTGATATTTCGTCCCCTTTCGCTTTGCAGCTTAATTAAGTAGGGGTGAAAGTCAGTGGCCGAAATTAGATAATAAATTGCTGAAAATATAAATGAGTCTCTCGCAAATTCTTGGGCGCGAGTAGAACCACAGGCTCTAAGAAACAACGCGGACCCGATGGTTTTTCTTAGATCGAGACTTTGCTGTTATAATAAAGCGAGTAAATTTCAATTGATCAGAAACTACGAAATATATCGAAAGAATTTGTTATTAATTTTGATGTTTCTTCTTGATACCTCGGAAGAAAGTTGATCGCAGAAATATGTAAAAATAAAAGCTTGACGTACAAGGATTCGAATAGACGCAGCGTTGGATGTCGTGAAATCGTGAAAAGCATCAGTCTCGCGAGAGACTCGAGCAACGCATAAAACCAAAAAATTCGTTAGTAGTTTCGAAGAAGTTACAGGTCCGCCGTAACATTTCCAGCGGTGTTATAGTCCCGGAGGCATGAAGCGTATAAATTAAGGTGCAGGTCTCTTACCATAGGGGACGCATTTCGGGATGGGATGATTCCAACCGTCGGCAGTGCAAGTCAGTATTTTATGGCCCTTCAATCTACGGGCTGGTTCACACGAGTACACGGTCTGCAGAGTGCCATCTTTAAGGACCCTCACCCTTACCGCGCCCCACTCCGGCGGCTGTACCAAGGGACAATTCCCGAGAACTCCTGGAAGTCGAACAAGAGACCTTTAATCATAGAAAAAGCTCCGCGAAGTAAAGAGATTAGAAAATTCGAAAAATCGTGAAAAATCTTCCGTCTCACGACGGCTTCGTCATCCGCCGAGCGTGATATCGAGTTAATGGGTTGTTATTAAACATCAGAGAAAGTTCAACAATTTTTCCAATCTACGGCCGACTGAATTTTTATGAGAAAAATGAAAAATACGAAACACATCAGTCCCGTATCATCGGCGCTGTGACAATGTAATAATATCTAATAAAATTAATAATAATTCCATGTTTACGGGCAACTGTCGCTACGTATTAACTGTTACGTGAGTGCGTAGTACGATGCGTAATTGATTCATAGCAACAGCGTTACATCACGTACACCACAATTCGTGGTTTGAATTTCCCGGTGCCGTAAATCCAACTTACGCTCGATCGCGGCAGTGTAACGGGCTTTGTGAAATTAATCACAGAGTTAGTCGAAAAGAACGCTAATTGATATTCCTGTATCCGTATAATAACTACGTAATATGTATAGGGTATACGGATTGCATGTATACATGCACGTATTCAGATTCGAATATCGTCGCAATCTACTAATGAAATTTACGAGCTCGCGGAAATACGTAAGATTTGCAATGTGTGTAAATCGGCGCACGAGGTCCAATAGTTTCGGGCGATACTTCTTAATTGGCGGACCGAATGAACGTTCGAATCTTTCGATTGATAAATGTGCTAATAGCGGACCGAGACGATTTTCAGGGCACTCGCATGCGAGCGGGGATAATCGAATCGAAGTAATTAACTGACCGTATAGCGATAATGTATCAAATAAGTGGTTCGACGGGTGGCCAAAGCCGGTTCGAGTAAGCGTTAAGCACGAAATTTATGTTCGTCGATAACGACTAGTTAAAACTTCATTCTTGCGCCCCGCCGCAGGACTCCGTATCCTAACAACAAATGGAAGCAACGGACGATTAATTAAACGAAAAATAACCAACCAATTTAACGAAGATAAACAGCAATTAAAGTCCATTTTGGAATCTCTTACGAACTAATTACCGCAACCGATTAAAGTAAATCTGATGATTAGAAAATTCAAAAAATTGAATTAAAACCGTTAAGGGAATAAATAACATTCAATTTGGTTTCTATTTCTTGCAATCGATGCAGACAATTTTTATTTTGCATAAAGATCCGCTGTTTACTGATCATTTTCTACAACGTGTAACAATTCCTCCAAAAACAACACTTCATTCGATACTTCGTGAACTTGAATCCTAACTCGAGGATTTACGTATTCATTCCCAGGCTAACGAAGAAAACGTGACGAAATCTAAAGTTTAATTAAGTCTCACTGTGCAGCCTCGGATGCTATTGTTTGCACTGCCTGCGGATAGATAGCGAGGGACTTTAGTCGACGGCTTATCGACAGCGTAACATTTCATGCGCCCATAAACACGGCCTCGCAAAAGTTTCTTGGGACCGTAAACCATCATAACGCTAACAACCTTAAACAGTAATAACTTGGAAAGTTGGTGATGTTCGAAATGATACCGTGGAAAGTGTACACTAAAAGTATTACACCGGTTAAAATGCGCGGCTATTTGGAAATTATTTTTTTCTCTTTAAACGAAGAGGAAATATTAAACAATGTGAAAATAAAATGTTAAGGAGGAGGCACGGTTCCTTTCGAGGAGAATCGATGTTAGACAATGGGAATTTCTGTAAAAAAAGAAGAAATGGACATAAAAATTTGCACCACTTGGACCAGCAGGAATTCGTCCGCACGTTCGATAGGTCTTCTGATTGAAAAAGGTTGAATAAAATCGCCCGCAGTTTCGAGCGTCACGGCAGGGACTCCCGTAGAAATTGTAACTCGCGAGCGAGTTCCACGGAGCAGCGAGCGGGACAACAAAACCATCAGTAAGCCGCACAAATACATTCCGTGGTAGAGAGAGCTAATTAGTTGGGCTCATTCGAGGTTCGAGGCCTCCCTTAGTCGTGGAGGCATCATGACGGGAATTAGATTTCGTTCTACCGCGAACGTCGGGGTTCCCGAGGCTTCTCTGTGGACGAATTTTGCGGTTAGGCACCAGTAACGTTACATGTCCCTGACCTAGTCGAGTTACAAGTAGAAATCTGCTGTCAGGAGTCTGTAGTAAGCTTCTAATAGTAGGGGGAGTTCCCCTAGCGTCGGACACTTAAACGTTTACTTAAATAAATTTTATTCTGCGTTATTTACACGTCAACAATATTAGAAATAAAATGAAAAATAATCAACGTTTCTCTCGGGTCCGGGTTGTTTCTTAGTTCGTGCAGTTCAACTGGGTTTTTGGGGAGGTGTTGTTCGAAGATTCTATTGTTAAATAAATCGCGAATACTTGACATCGTGAAAAGAATTTTCCTCTTCGCCTGTGATCGTTGAACCATAATTACGTGTCGTGTTTCTCGGAAAAAGTTTATTAAAATCAAGATTCTTATTCTCACGAGAAAGGTTAGAGAATTGAGAAATTCCGAGAATAAGAAAACTTTGTGCGCAGGTAGAATAAAACAACCGTAACGCAAATCTATTGGTTATTGATGCCATAGCGCGGCTTTAAGGGATAGAACCACCCCTTCAAAAGAATATCAGAATTTTCCTTCTCGTGGAATATCTCAAGGATGGCGGGAAATATCGAACAAAAACTTGTAAGCAGAACATTCTACTTCTTCTTCCCATCGAAAAAATTCTGCAAAAATAACGACATAACATTTCACCACCCCATGCATTTCAAGCGCCCCCACCGTCGACCCTTGAACTCTTCGTGCCCTGCAAATTTATGCAAATTTATACATACTCCATTTAAATAAATTATATCTCTGTTGTGGAGTTTGAAACCCATATTTGCACTTTCTGTTAATAAAATAAATTAAATTTCACCTGCCTTCCAAATGATGGATCTAGAGGCAGCGACTCCGCGGTGTTGCACATGTAAAAAACGACTGCAATTTTTGTTTAAGCTTTTACTCTTTATCTTTCTCTGTACCTACTTGAGATAAAATATGAAACAGGAAATTCTGCATATTTTTCAAGAGGCTTTTTCACCCCTCTTGGAATCATGCTACAGCACGAACAAGACATAGGATTGTGTTACGGATTACTCACTCCACGCTCACACACAGTCATCTATTCAGCGTCTCGCTCATGTACCTATTTGTACCAGTTTCTTTTGCGCAATTAAATACTGCAAAAATGTAGAAGAGTCAGAGTAGAATCATTATTTGCATTGGACTTTCGCATAAATTTCTATGTAGATAATCCAAGGTGTCATCCAACTAAAAAATATTGTGACTATATTTTTCACTGAAGTAGCAAATTTAATATTTTCTATATAATATAATAATATATTATAATATTATATACTAATTTTATTATATTAATATTAATATATAATAATTTTCTAAACAATTAATGCTAATATTAATATAATAATTTTCTAAACAATTAATTTTACAAAAATTATATTTTTATGTGAAATATATCGTGTATATGCTACCTTGTGACACACGTTATTGCATCGATACGGCAGTGATCCGCGCGCGGACGCGCTCGCAATTTGAATGCAATCTCGCTGCGTGTAAACTAGTTCCTCGAAGGCGGAGATTAAAAGCGCGGTCAGCAAACGGTATTTCCTCGAGACCGGGGAAAAATTCCGCTGTTGCTGTGTTCAAAAATCAACATCATCAAAACGTGCGGTTAACAGAGCTTGCGTGGGAGAAAGGCAGCGCTGGGTGGCGTTCCGGCGCTTAACGTAATTTGTTCACCCTGCAAATGCTCGTGGCCAAACATCGTGTGCAAACTTCCACGGGGAAAACAAACGATCACGAGTCTTTTATGGAAGCAATCTGCGCGGACTGGGGCGCATTTACTTAATGCAGCTTGGTCGTAGTGACTTCCTAATTAATGTCACCGCGATCTCTCTTCCAAAAGGGGTGTCGCCTCCTTTACATCAAATACGAGGAGACTTATGGCCGCCTTTTTCTCTGGATATTTAAACGGCGGCGGGACGGTCGAGCGCACTTCAAAAGACACTTGCTCGTTCCGAAACTACAGATTTCACCAATTCTTCTTTTTCGCCTGTACCGATCGATCTTTCGACTGGCTAACTTCTCGATTCTAAGTACTTGAAAAATCGTAACAGCGGATCTGTAAAATTCTGACAATTGTGGAATAATCAACGTGAATATTGAATAAACAGCGGAGTGAAAGAGCTGCTCGTTGAATTAAAAAGAGAACGGAAAGAGTTCGTGGACGCGAGTGATGAATTAATTCGTCATCCCCCGGCTAAAAGTCCATTTTCATATACATATACTAAATCGTAGTAAGGAAAGTCTTTTCAATTTTGTTCTCAACAACTCCCTATTATTTTCAATGTTTTATCTGAAATGTACCCTCTGAAATGCAGTTCTTCCCCAATGTCAGTTTCAAACAATTTTAGACTCACTATATTGCTGAGTAAAACTGGGGAAATTAATATTTTAGAACACAATGGACATTTAAATTGGCAATTTAAACATGTCGAGTCACGCGCGCTACATACGAGAGCAAAGTGTTAGCAGAATTTTGGAAATTCCGCTTTTAAGTGAACCGTTGCTAATTGCTGAACCTCCATTACAAAATGGAGGCGGAGTATTTGAGATACAACAACTAAAATAGCAATGAAAGTTTGAATTTGTTGATTTAGACATTTGCTCTGAAACACTATCGGGAAAGTACGATTGAAATAGCAACCCAGAAATAACAATTCACCGTGACGGAATTTAATACAGTTGACTTTATTTCTATTTCACCGTCGGAATCACTTGCAAAACCAGCACTCATAACTCTATTATTCAACTGCAACGAGAATCTGTTTAGATCGATTTTTACAATTTCTTCTACATTTACAGCAATTAAACTGCAACTTGTACAATTTTTTCAAATACCTCGGAATATTAATCTCATAAAAATTCCTAGTATACTAAATGCCTTTGTAGAAAGGACTTTTCTGAGCATACTATAGCGCGATACGTAAATTTCAACTATTTTCCCCGTAACGATCGGAATGATTCTTTGCTTTGAGGGTCGAGAGCAAACGCACGACCACAAAGAATTAAAGCAACAGCTATCGACATATAAAAATAGCTCTCGGCGCTGGTCGAAGCGGACAATTTTTAATTAAAACGTGCCGCAGCAAAAAATGTGAATCCTTGCTTCTTCTTCCTTTACCGTGATCGATAAACCGACTCCCTTTGGCTTGGTCCGCGCAAGTAACGCATTATTAAGTGTTGCCACCCCCGCGCCATTTTAACGACGCCAGTTCTCCCCGACTCGTATATTTCTCCTGTTGGAATATTTTACGATCGCAGGAAGGAACTGGCGAACAAATCGCGTCGCAGCTTTGGGACCGACGCACTATTACGGACGACGCGTAATTATGCCATAACTGTTAACTTTCTAACTGTCGTGAACTCTGCCAAATTTTCGGATCTTGACATTCTCCGTTTTACGAATCCAATAATTCTCATTGAAATATCCCCTTTTCATTCGTTCAGCTGATGCGATATTGAATAAACAATATGATCTGCCATGTATTTTGCCAAAAACATTAATAATGAGGCTTCTGCGACGTTACTGCACGATATTAAATTTTACCTCCAGGATGGAATGAACACCATGTAGAGAGGATAAAATAAAATTAGAGGGAATAAAGTGCTCGTTTAAACTTGTAGCTTGCCGAAGCTTGTTACCGTTCAAAGTTAATGTTTCCTCGTGCACAAACGAAGAATAACTCTGGAGTTTCACAAATTTTCCAGACTAATCACTGTTGCACACAAAATTTACTGGTTTCTTGGTATTTAATTGACCGTCGAGACTGTTGAGATTTGGGGAGTAAACGTCGTCTGCATCATCGCGAGAAGAAGTGCAAATATACTCGTTTATTTCTTAGATCGTGCAGTTCCCGTTTTATTAAATATTGGATTCGAAAGGTTGCGCGAAATGATATTTGATAGTTTCGAGCGCTTCATACTGTAATAATAGTGAAACCATTCAGAATTCGTCAGATTTAACGTTGCCGAGGTGGTTTTCCCCGCGTCCAGAATCGACTCAGCCGGCCAGGGCAATCCGTCCTGAATGATCTGCATGCTTGAATTACAGGAAATCGGATAACGTCACCGGGTCATGTAGACTTCGAAATAATGTGTTTCTCCCTGGGCAGCCATTTTAATGCTCCTGTGCGAAAGCTGCTTACCCGTTTGCGTTCCAATTTTCACTCGGCGCATTAGTTATCTGGCATCCGGCGCTGCGCATATTTGATTCATCGCTTTCAACTTTCGAAGTATCGCGGCATTTTGTGGACGGCGTTAACCGCCGCCAAACGATGCATTGGTCCGTTCGGACGTAATTGTACTGTACATACCGCCATTGCTGGAACCTATTCAACGGAACGAATCACCGCCATCGCTGCAGACTACGTGTATTTACAAACGGATTACACGATCACTTTGATGCCGCAAAGACGAATTTTTAACGCGTATTGAAAACTAAATATCCGACCAACCGGCGATTTTATACAGTATCTCTGTACACTGTAAACTAATTTATATTTTCACTATATTTTATGAAAAAAATTTTTATAGAAAATTTATATTTTCAATTTCATTCGACGGCTTATAAGAAAACACTGCAAGTAATTAGAATATTTGCGAACAGAAGGCACGATTTTCATGAATCTGCTCTCTAATGAAGATTCGAGCGTGTTAACGTTTCAAATCTGCAAACAGGATTAATGCCGGGATAATACGTGTGCGAGAAATATGTAATTAAGTGGCGGCAAGTGAGTCAGTTTCCTGAAGGTACCTCGTGATACGTTGCGTAAAGATTATAGGGGTTCCTTCGAGTTTACTAACACCGCCGCAATTTGCATAGATCAATAACTTGAAATTACTTGCGCGAGAAATGATAAACCCTCTGACGCCCTGACGTAATCTCGCCGCGCCGCAAAGATTCCTCCTTTGCTCACTCGTATAAACAGCCTTTCGAACAAGAAACTGTAATTGACGGAAGTCCAGAGTAGCTCGGACTTCGAGATGTCAATAAAACTCAACGGTTACTGAATAATTCATGAAACCTATTCTGAACCATTTGCAAAGTAATGTTCTATATTTGCGGGAGATCGCGTTACAGTCGATAACGAAAATCTCCGTGCACTCGTCTAACTTCATATATTTAGGTAAAACAATACGTTCAAATATTTTCTAATATCATCGTCTAAAATGATATCTTGAAATAAAAATGATCTGCACCGATCGTCAGAAGCACGGAATAGATAGTGTGTTGGTAATCTCGTGTATTTACAGTTAGTTAGTCCGTCCTTTGTATCAACGAAGTTGCGAGTCGGTCTGATCACCGTCCAAAATCCTCCGAGGAAATTTTGCTGTTCAAAACTCGTATAGTACAGGGCAGTCAATTTTGAACTCCCGAAAATTGATGTGACTGCTGAGTTGCGAGGGTCCCAACAGTATTGATCACGGGCTCGTCAGGTTTGATGCTAACAAGCCGGAGCAACTTTGAAATTGCGTAGGTATCAGTAATCACTGAGCTTTCGACATCCTTGACCTATCTAGTGTGCCCGGAACTTTAGAGTTACAACGGGGAATCTCAATCCTCCCAGCATTTCCGAAACTAGCAATACCTCTGTTACTTCAACTTCTACTTCAACTAGTCCTACCAACATTTAACACTTTCATATATGTATATAATGCAACTAAAAGTCCAAACAACAGATCGTTTAATCGTTGAATTAGGATATGTAAGGAGACCGATCAGAGTATCCTCAACGGTAAACTTGCCGGGCACTAAAAGCGATTAAAATGTTTCAGCTTATCAAAACGACGAGACTCATTTAGATTTTGTGCAATTTTTATTTGAATATGTGTTCGGATAAAAAGAAAATGATTTCAATAATCGTAAAATGTAAAATATAAAACCGGTCAGTAACTGTATAAAATGTATAACCGAACTGTAGCTGGTCGTCAGCTAAGACACGCGTGTTTTGCGGATTATTATCAACATTAATAGAAGCATGCTATTATTTAGTTGGAAAAATAAGGTGACGGGAGTAGATGCGCACAGCAGTATCTAGTCCACGCTGTATCTTAGCTGAATTCGACAGCAGACAACACACCCCTGAGATTTTCGATACCTCAGCCGGTATTTCCCGGTGGGCGCTTCGCTGGCAGCAGCTCGTGATGCGCAGAGAGACACAGACATCACTGACACCGAATCTCATGATACACCGTGATTCCGCATAAAGGGTATATTGCGTTCGCTCCAACAATGCAACGTTACAATTTCATAATTGATAACGTCGCGTCTTAATATTTCAATAGATATGGATCGAAATCCTAATTTGCTTTCTCTTCTCGTAATCGGAAAATTTTTATTTTGTATACAGAATCGCGGTAACTTATTATAACGTTGGCTGAACTCTGAGAGTTTGGCAAACTCTGCAACTCGAAGACAGCAGACACGTATAGAGTCGCGTTGTTATTTTGCGAGTGATTCTCCTAGCTAGTCGAAACAATATACATATAATCTCATAATCCCTATTATTACATTTCAAACCTAGAAGCTAAACTTTCCGGACCATCAACTCCAAGTTAGTTGTGCGGGCACTCGGTCCCGAGCACTATGCTATGTGTACACGCATACACAAAACCTTCTGTTACTCGAGAATCGTCGGGATCCACTTTAAAATTCTAAATACTCTAGCTGTCGCGCGTTGTTATTATTTAAATGTACAATTAGACTGCGGATTTTCGTATCGTATAAAACTTGTCCGCGCTTGTTTCCAGCAGCTACAGTGACGCCCAAAAATATTCGGACACTAGGTATAACTAACTTTATGATTTGATAATTCGATTGTTGATAAACATATCTGTTTTATTTGAAAAATATACATACGTTTCATAATAAAAATTATTGAACGAAATAATAATTTTTATTATGAAACGTATGTATATTTTTCAAATAAAGCATATATGTTTATCAACATTAATAAATGTTTTATTGCTAGAAAACTGCTAGTCTACCTGAATTGAAACAATCTGGAGTGAAATTTTGATCGAATCGAACATTTCAATAATACAGATAGCTTGTACGCAGTTTAAAATTTCTTATGCGTTTCACTTACTCCTATTCTTTGCATTTTTGTTGCTATGGAAAAACCGTTCGTTCGAGTCCACGTACGAATGATTCACGACGCAAAAATTTCCATGGTCCGCGAAGGAAGATCCGTCGCCGGCGGAAAAGAATTCCATGAGGAAAACACAGGCCATGTATTATGTACTGTCACAATATAATGCATTAGCCGTCGCGCGGCGTCTATTCTCCCCCAAAACTAAACCTGTTAAAACTTTATCGCGCCGTCTGCCGTCGAAGCAAATCTCGTTTCCCGTTTCGTCATGCTGAAACTGTTCTCTCCAACCCTTCAAACTCCGCCCCCCTCTCCCCGACGCGCCGGCCCGGTTTCGCCATCCGTGCAGTCCATTTTCCCGGGACTGCGTCGGTACTTCTTGAAAGATGTTCAAACGATCTTTGACGATTTAGTCGCACTCCGGGAAATGGGGTGGCGCGCGGCGAAAGGGAGGCTTGGAAATGCGGGTGGATTCTAAAACGGTTTCTCCGGTTTCGCTTTAACAAATCGTTCTGTCCCGCGGAAGAATGGATCGTCATGTACAGAATCGAGAATCGTGTCGAACAACAATGCGTATACCCGCCCCCGGCCAGACCGTGCGCGTGCATACACATCTTTTACGGATTTAATGCACGCTGGAAGCCGCGCTCACGAAACACGAGCGCGATTATCAACGATGTAACGATATCTATGTGTCTGTTTCATGTGATCCACGCTATAGCACATCTTCCCGGTAATCTGATAACGCTGTCCATCGCCAATTTCGCGGTTTCGATTACCGACGGACGATTCTCACCGATCCTGAGGCGACAAGAATAACTAAGAATTCGTTCGTTCTAACTAGATAGAGGATCTTTATGAAAAATAACAATTTTTCACCCGATTCGCAACGAACTGGAGTGAAATAAAATTTTATTCTCTTTCTTAATATGTTTAATAGGTTGAAGATCATACAACAGTATTTGTAATTCGTTCTAATATTTTTACTGTTTGATAAGTAATCTATTTATCTAGGAATCTAGTTATAAGACTGCGGATCTTTGTGCAAAATAAAAATTGTCTGCGTAAATAGAATGTTAATTCTTCCCTTAACAATTTTGATAGATATATTGACGTGTTCGATTTTCAATTTCGTCTACTCAATTTTACTGTAAACGTATGAAGGTCTGAAAACTGAAAACTGTTTAAAAAAACAGAAACTTTCGAAAGCTTGTGAATAGATGTTTATGTATATATAGCAAAAATTAGTAGGTATAATTTACAACAGTAAAAATATTGGAGAAATTTAAAGATACTTATATATTATTTTCGACCTATTAAACATATTAAGAAAGGAAATGAATTTCTATTTCACTCGAATTTGTTGTAATTGACATAAAAAAATTTTATTTTGCATCCGCTGTCTACTTATGAAATTTCAGAGTTCAAACATAAGGCCAGCGCCTATCACGTAACAAAGACCCTGTAATAAAGAACCAGCTGAAAAATTCTGTGCAAACTTTGAAGTCTTAAAGCGCGAAGGATCGTCCGATGCGCAAACAAGTTTGCCTTATCGGCAGAGGAATGCGATCGAGTTTAAGGGTTGAAAGAGACACAACGGTACCCTGTTTTACGGCATGAAAACGTTGCTAGGACGTTCGTCGACGAGCACATGCCGCGGGTCTCTTCTTTCGAGATACAAACTACATATATGTATGCAAGCCGGGTTACAACGGATGCTCAAAATATCGGCTGGTATCAAGGACGACGGTGGCTCACTGGGGACTGTGAAGAGAGAGGAAACGCGTTCCACACGCAGACTTTCGAGTGCGACGCTCCCGAACGGCCCTATCGGACAACTGGCAGACTGCTGCTGCTGCTTCTGCTCGACACGATCCTGCTTGTAAACACGGAAAGCGGAAATTTCTCGTGTAAACACACATTTAACCTGTGACCGTAAGTCGCAGCACTCGATAAACCACAAACAGGCTAAAATACACAGGCTGATTTACAGTATTTTCTGTGTGCGCCGCCGCTCTCGATGAAATATCTTTTAAATGGAAGCTGAACAAATTTATTTTTGATAATCGATCCCCTTCGGCCGCGGCATTTCAATGTGACGGTTACACGCGAAGAATGAAATTTATTCGCTCAGTTGTCGTGAAAAGTTGGATGAACGGTATGCTTCCACCATTTACGAAAGAAAAACGAATGATGTTGGTTGGACAAATTCGTTAAAATTCTATTATCAGTATTCTCGGGCGAAAAACTTATCCGGTTTCCGGTTTAAGCTGTCAGATGGTCGATTGTTGCGATAATATTCCGTGATCACTAGAATTTACATAAATTATTTATGATATTCCTCGACGTCCAATCAAAAACTGATTGCCCCGTTCAATTTGTTTTCACCATATTTCGAAACCGGACCACTTTTCTTCTTCGATTTCACGTTTTCACGAACCCATGTGATTACGCGCGATACCACCGGCCGATTCAGACATACACCGTGTCTCAGAAGTGTGCACCTAAAAATCTATCGTGATTCTATAATTTAAAAAAGATTAAATTAAATTACATTTTCTCGAAATTAAAATAAAACAGTGAAAATACCAATGTTACAAATAATTGTAAATTTTTACAACAGCATGGGAATGCGATGAAAAATTTCGCAGTATACTCATTTTCTATTTTCTTAGAGGAGATTCGCCGCGCGAGAATAAACCGTACAGCTGAAAATTGCACGGAAACCAAAGCCTAAAATGAAGTACAGGGAAAATGCATTATGGGTCATTTGGGATCGCGCAACGGACCAGTGGGAAATGCAAATTCAGAATCTAAAGTGACGCGGTACCCATTTTTGAACCACCCTGTACATGCAGGACGAGCAATCACGCTACTCATTCAACATTCATTATTCCTGGTGGTCGATTGATCCAGCCGTTCCGACCTGCCATATCAGGACAGACACGGCTGTTGAGATTTAAAAGCTCGGAGACTCGGAGGCTCGTTTCGTCTGCTCTCCTCGACCGTGATGTTGGTAAACCTGCGTGTACCACGTCGTCCAAAACACGGGCTCAAGTGTTTGTGCATGCGTTTGCACAAGGCTAGGACCGGCTAAAGCCGTGTTCGCATAAACCCTCTGCGAAAATCCTTTTCTCTCCCTCTGCCGCAGCGCCGGTATCTCGTACATTCCACTACTCTCCGCAACAATATTATAGTTTTACATCCTCTTCGACGCATTCGTTCTCTCGGTTTCCTCATTTTATCCCCTTCCCCATTTTCTCCGAATTCTACTTTTATTTCGCGTAAGCACGATATCCTGGAAAACATCCCGATCCCTCGCTTAACCCTCGGAAATAGTTGCACAAAAGATCCACGGATAATATCGCAGTCGTTTCTCGCTTGCGCTTCGAATCTACTATGTCGCTAAAGACGTTCATTGAAAAATTGCTCGTAAAAGTGTTTTCATTTTGGAATTTATTTTGAGTCGCTCAGCGGTTCTCGACAGTACGGAATTTAATAGTATGAAAAATAATACCGACACGAAAGTCGGACGCGGTTTTTCAGGACACACAAGCGCGCCAGGCTCAACTTTTATTTCATATTTCTGATTCAGTTTTTCGCGGTTTCAGTTTGTTCCCGGTTACACCATCGGCTTCGCTGATATCCTGTGTATTTTCCAAGCATGGAAACTTTTTATTGAACGCGGTGCCGATATTATCGGCGCCTATCCTCCACCGCTGGCACGTAGATGCGGAAAAATTCGCGTCCATTAAGTCTAGAACATGGCTTCTATGTCCCTCCCGTCGTTTCGGTTATAAATAATTATGTGCTGTTTTGCTAAACGGTTCTAAAAAGGTACGTTACACCGTTGTGTTTCGCTGGAAATTGTTGATCGCTTTAGAATTGATCAGAACAAATAAATAAATATAAAATTTTACTATTTCAGTGACTAAATGTTCTCGAGAGCAACACTTCTGTGCTAGACACGATGACACAATTTTTCACTCTGTCTCCCAAATAATTGAGAGACCAGCGAGCTGAATAAAGCCAATACTTTGCTCGGACAAATGTTCCGATAAAAACCCCCGGTCCCGCTATACTTAAGCGGACACTACTGAATTTATTATCATTAGACTGCTTACTTTTACACATATAGTATGCTAAATACGAATGTAGAAGCACCGTAAAGTAGAAAGCACGGTTAAACTGAAATGTTAACATATTGAACTTCCGACAGAAAAATGTGGAGTATTATGTGTATAATAATATAAAGAAATATGTAACTTTTTCATTGAAGAACTAATTATATTGACGATCGAATCGATAGATTTAGAGAAACAGAGTTTAATATTTGAGAAAAGGACTCACGAACCGTGCGTGGAAATTTTTATCGACGAAGAACCTGCGGAACGGGAAACGTCATTGCCTGCACTACCAGAAGTGGAATCTGAAAAGGAAAAGTCATCAATGGGGACGATTCCGAAGTATCTTTTCAAATGGAAGATATTGGTATAACCGCGTACCGTTCGAATATGAACAACGAACAATTCATTTTCGAACAAATAACACGAGAGAAAACGACGGTATACTTTTACTTTAAGGAATTAAAAACGCAAACACGACTCGTCGAAGAGAACAATTTTACGAGAGATAACAAGCCGACAGATACATCGAAGGCTACATTTCAAAAATTCCTGTATACATTGTTGCTTATCGGAACCTATTTACCATCAATTCGTGGATATTCTGATTTACGTTTTGATAAGCGTGGCATCGACATCGATATTAACCATTTAATCTTGTAATTAGACTGCACGTACCATGCGTTTATTCTACATTTATTTATTAATCTGCTTGCAATTTAGTATTGTGTGCAGATTAACAAAAAGGTTGGCGAGAGTTTTATTTAAATCGGTTCATATTTATTTAAATCAGTCCGCAAAAATTAATATTTACGTGGACAGCCAGTTAAAGCCGTATTTAAATATATAATTTAAATACATTTAAATATATAATTAATCACATCATGGAGCATTCAATTTTGTTTTGCTGATTATTAATTGGAATGTCTGATAGAAGTGCATCAAACGGTAATCCAACATCTGAATAATATATTGTATATTACCTGCTCTGCTATTTTCAAGTGCCCGAAATACTTCATAAATTAAACTTCTTCGTCGGTGACGTCTATCGATTACATTGACTATATCGCAACAAACGAAAATATATTTAATAACGAAAGTTTTTAATTAGCCATCGTGGTACCGCTTTTAATTAATTGAAATGTTTTTCCGATCCATATAATATCCTCGATAAAATGACAAACCAGATTTATATCGAACAAATTCGTTAATTTTCGAGACGCTCAATGAACTACGATAAAGCCTCGATCTAAGAAAAACCCACGGGGGGTCCGTGCTGTTTCCTAGATCGCGTAGTCGAACAATTTACAACTTACATTCACGGACGTAAAAAAAACATTCAGAAGAAAATATTCCGCGTTTCGATTACAGCGGTCCGCGAGACACAACAGAAGCAATTTCCCGGCGATGCGGCGGCGCTGCGGGAATTAAAGCTTTAATTAATTAGAATGATCGTGGAGGATAGCCGACGCCTTGGTTGCGATGCTCATTGGTGAAAGGGGAGAGGCGAGAAAGAAACGTGACGCGACGCGCTGCGCGGCGGCAAGTTCATTATAAAGGGGAGAAGCACAACAATACTGAAACTCGTCGAGAGCAGCTTGTGCATTGGCATCCGCGTGCAAAGAGGAGAGCTAACGAGCCGTGCCAGCAGTGGCGCACGTTCCGGCCATTGTTGTCAGGTAAATCGACGTCCGAATCAATTCTAATATTTCTCGTGAATCGATTGTTATCGGCTGGAGGGACGTAACGGTTACCGGTGCCCGTCGCGTCGCTCGCGCTTCTCGGTTCATAATAATAGATCTCCATGATAATGAACCGGAAAAGCGCTTTGCGACACGGCTGCCATGGTAATTCGCCGACCGTTGAGAGAAACAGCTTATAATGTTGATGTATTAGAGGCGGCTCGTATCACTCGGGAGCTGTTCCGCATCCTGGTGTACGTCATACGTCTAATTTATGACAGGCTCGCAGACCTGTTTGCGCGCTGCTGCCGCACCGGCTTAAAGCTTCATTTGACAACAGGAGAATCAGCTAGATTAAGCAAAGAAGATTCCGGCTCTATCGGAGAGCTCAACTTGATGACTCCCCGGCCATACTGTTTCGAGTTTATGACACGTCGATACCAGCGTCAACACTACTCTTCCCTGTTACTCGTTCCTCGAACAGTGAGAAATCGCTTCTATTATTCTTTAAGCGCTGGAACGGTAGCATGTGTGCACACTCGCACCGCTAGGTCAACCGTATACGTACATACATATGCGAAGTCAAGACTTCTTAGTAGTCATAATCGCTAGATAAAAGATCAATCTAGAGCGGAAGTGTCCCAAAGTGGCCCAATGTTTACGTTTTCAATTTTTATGTAGCGGAATCGCGAGAAGTTTCTCCTAAACTTCTTCATAAAAATGACAAGATTTAATTTATTTAGACAATTCCAATAATCGTAAAATAAAAAATCCAGAACCGGTCGTTTGACCAGTCGTGGTAGGTTTAGCGTTAATAACAAACAAATAAACAGTATCGTGGTTCACACTACGGTATCAGGTTACGGGCGGTGTGTTTACACTGCTCGGTGACCGAGGCAGGTACTCGCCTCCTCGCGGAGTCTACCCCTCGGTGGAGGAGGAAGGCGAAGGGACTTAGATCGCGACTGTATTTACTTTTTGTTCGATTGATTTTGCGCTCTTCTTTGCAAGTTTGCGTTTAATTTTTAATTTTTCTCACATTAACCTCGACGATCTCGAAACACGACATTGAAAATTTATATTTTGCAGCAAAAATAAAATAAAAAGTGAAGGCGAAAGTAAATTCGAAAAACTGATTTGAAATTCAACCATCGGTCCCGGGGACGAGTTTCTCAACGGATACACAATAGAGGCAATCCGACTATGGAGTTTCAAGACGTATAGATCGCAGAAAAGGCTGGACGTGGAAGTTGGTAAAGACTTCCGCGTAAGCTCGAAAGCGCGGCGCAACGAATCGCGACGAATACGAGAGGAAGTGACGAATGAAAGCGCTTGCCTTAAGTGACCTACATACATACATAGCGTACGTATGTATACCGTCGGGTCGCGTCGCCGAGGAAAGATAGGGCGAGCAGGGAAACGGGGTTGCGGTGTGCGTTTCCAATTTCCAATTTCGAAACTTTAAATCGTTCCGCGCGGCGACATCTAAAATTCCCCCCGCCGACTTTCCGGGGGCGAAATTTTCTACTGTGTGTAAATTCGTCCGGGACGCCTCCCCGATTTGCTGTTACTTTCACGGTGGAATTCGTCACGAATTTCAATGCGAGGCAATCGATGCGAACAGGACGATGGAATTCGGAGGTGCGACGTATACATATACGCGGAAATAATATTGTGTATCGGGTAACAAGATGCGAGGTATCCGTTACAAGAGCAATTCCATGCAACTGATACCGACGAGCCGCACCACCGGTCCGAAGAATTTTACACTTTCGATTTGTCAGATCGTTCTCGTCTTAAAGCCTTGCAAACGAGGATGTTTTTTTAATTACGTTCTCAATTTTCCTCCCGGAGTCGGGAGAGTTGGATGAGATCTTGCAATCACAGTGGCAGAACTGTTATTATCAACCACTAATTTCGATTAAATTAAAAGTACACTGACAAAAAATACATGCCTTTCATTAAATTTTTACGATTCTTCTTCCTAAAGAGCCATAAGAAATCTCAATGTTATACGAATATTGAAAGAAAAAAGGGGATCGAAAATTTGTAGTTCCGCCACTGTGCAATCAGTTCAAACGCAATTAGACAAACGCCGGAGCAGCTGAGGAGAAAGCTTTCGGAAACAAGATTTCGGAAGGAACTCGTGGGCCAGAAGTCAAATCCATCTTGTGTCCTAAACGCGCGTACACGTTCTGCCAGCATCGGATGAAATGGAACTCGAACTCTCCATTCCGACGGAACGAGATTGACTGTAAAAGTCGGCATTGTTGGGCGAAAGGAGAAGTACGCCGAGGCCTGACCCGGAAAAGGGTCACACAGAGTGGCTGTATATGTTACTTACACACACATATATATATGTATATATACATATAAACATATATAAAATATATATGTAGTGTATGTACGTATATACGCGGAAAAGTACAATCGCCCCAAGAGACCTTATCGAGCGAAACAAGTCGAGTTGGCAAAATTGCTTTCGTGGCGCGGACGATTAACTCCCGAATGATCATCGTCGAATCAGCGAACTATGGTTCATTAACGCTTAGCCGCCGCCACCGAGCCCGAACGAAACGAACTTCGTCCGTTAATCGTGTTTCACGAATTGCCCGTAAGAAAGCCGACGAATTTCTTGATCCTTGATATCCGCGTTTTACCATCCCCCCACCCGCCTCTTCTGGCTGCTCTTTCCTGGCAACCGGCTCTTGATTAGGGATTAGCTGATCACTGTGATCCTTTTACGCGATCGTAAAACGCGTGGGTATGTGAACGCCGCTTTTCGAACTCATTTGCGAAACCCTCGAAAAGATGCTCGTGAGGCAATTTTTTCTGAAACGTTAATTCGTTTTATGAAATGCTCCTTCGCGGATCGTGAAAAGTTCACGGTCTTTGTTTTTTTTTCTGTAGCGGAAGCAAGGTCGGCACAGTACAAGATTATTTGATTAAATGAATGCTATTTGAAAAATTTTTATTATTTTTCTTACCCGAAAATTAGCCAAATTAACCACAATTGATCGAACCCGAGCGCTGAAAACATTAATACAGATTTCAACATTTTACGATCGATAAAAATTAAATATTTATTAGCCACTACTGTCCTTAAAAAAAAGTACGCAGCAGAGCAGAAGTCCACGGAAATCGAGATTCGGTATTGCTCTTGACTGGAGCAGGATTATTTCCATCGAGAAAGACTGAAGTACAGTCGGGTACAACAAATCAAATAACGATAATTGCGGAAAATTAACCAACCCTATTCGTTGAACGGTCTCCGTTGTATGTACAGACATAATCACATTTACTATTGATGGAGGCAACCCTAAATTCATTCGATAAAAGAGCAGCTCGTTATACGTGGTATACGTATATGTGCGGTATGTATAAAACTCAATATTGGCAAGTTAATCGAAAATTAGATTATCTCGCATGGAACTCCGGAACGAGAACATTGAATTCGACAGTTTGACAAGCACAACCGTATCCGCACAATATTATTCTCGTGTTTATGCTAATTATTGGCTATTTCGATTTGTGTTTGTGCTTCTAATTATCGACAGTGCTGCGGTATTACTAATTTTCGCTAATAATCTAATAGAATTCAACTATTATGAAATAGGAAGTTCGACGCAGTGTCTCGTTAATTATATGAACAAGCCGAGTCTAAGTGAATTACAGGTACAAACGCTGTGTCACAGACAGATGCTGTTAATTATATTCGATACCGATGACTACACTGATGAATAGAAGCCGCATAGAAACTTCTTTCTCCCTTTATTGATTTTAATCAATTGAAACCAACCAGTGCATCGATATTCTGAAATTCTCTGAATCTGTCCACTGTTTTGAACTGCACAATGCTGCGGTACTGCAAATTTTCTTTCAGTTGAAAAATTACATTCTGTACAGAGTGCGCGCTAATTGAAAAGGCGAATTGAAAAATTCGACGTCGATTCATTTCATTCTTTGGAAAAATGGGAATTCCATGCGGGCATGCAAAACCTTCGGTAAAAGAATTTTAGAAAATTTTTGTTGTAATTAATTGACAATATGTCATTTAAAAGACGGAACAGAGTCGATTATAGTTACTGCGAGGAAGATTTACGCGTGAAATTTTCTTTGTACAAATTGATTTGTACACCTAATATTTTCGTGTTATTTACTTACGAAGGACCGAAGATTCGAAGCTCGTTTTCCTTTTGTTAATACATTTCACGTATTTTTCCAAACAGCAGATGGACGCTTGCAAACGAACATTTTGCAATTTTCAATAAATAGTTACAAAACGCGTGGTATGCTCTGCATGTCGCTACTGTTATTTGTGAACGAAACAAACAATTTCATGGCTGAACGTACGGGAATTTAATTATTTTATTTCCGATAGAAGAACTTGCAAATTTAATTGTTTATCTATTCGTTGCTTTGACTCTTTATCATTGCGTTGGCGTAGCATGAGGCAATGAAATAAAATGGGAAAACGAGGCAAAGTTAGAACTTAATTCAAACAATTACATGCTCATCGAATAAATTATATATTTTATTTTCTCATGTATTACAGTTTATACGTTTATCGGTTACTTCGACGTTAGAGACTACTTTGTTAAATTGGCAAAAAATATTTTTAGTATGCAGCCTTGTGAAACGGGCCCTCCTCTAGTATTAAATTAAACCGACGGCGGCGCAGCTCGTGATATTTCATTTCGGAAAAACATTTTGCACCAACTTTCTGCGCCGGAAAAATATTTGCAAGAGCAAATTCGGATTATCGGGTTTTATTGTATTTTCTCCATTTAATCGTATGTAAAACTCTCGAAAATACATTTCGCATATCACGGTTATCGGGGAATATGCCGGAGAATTTTTCCTGATTTTCTCGTTGAAAATTCTAGGTGGGTAAATGCTAAATTAATTTCTCATGCGATGAACGTTGGAAAGATCGTTTTGTTAACATTTCCACCCACGATACTGCTTGCCGAGAGATCGAGCGAAAAAATTTCGAACAATAAGCCACAGCAAGATCTCCCATTGCTGTGAAAATAAAAATAGTGTGACTGTCAAATTCTTCTTTTTCGCGGTTTTTAGCAATTTGTAGCCAGAATTTTCAGTCGAAAAAAATTTTAAAAATACCTCAACCCTCTAACACGTAAACGTAAATATTCTGAAAACGTTCGTACGCGATTAAACGAGGAAAGCTGGAATTCTTGTGGCGTGTAAATAGGAACAATAGTCGCAAAACATAAATTGAAATTGATACGATAAGGGGGTAAAATTTATTATAAGGATATTTTTTCTTTTCTTTTTAAATAGCCTTCGCCTAAACCCTGTTGGTTAGTGATCCGTGAAAAATGGAGGGCAGTACCACTGCCACAGGTGGCCACGTCGAGTAAATTGCATCGTCGTCCTATAATTGGTTCATTCTAGGAGTACAGGCTGATCTGAAGATTCACTTAACCCCTTCAGTCGTAGAGATACTGGAGCATTTCTTGGCTAAATGCATCGTCCGAGCCAATTCAGTCTTAAGGAAACCGGGGTCAAGAAGGAACAATTGCAAATTATTCAAAATATAGTTAAATAATATAGTAAAAAATGGTAAAGTACCATTTTTTTTTATTAATGCAACTTGATATAGGTTATAATTAAATTTATACTAATTCTTAATACAATTTATTTTTTTTTAATATAAATTTCTATTCAATATAAATTACAATTATCTATTAATTCTTTAATTCAATTAATATTTTTCTATACAAACAAGAATTCTAACTTGAGTCTCAACTAAAGTATCATTTGATCGGTGATATGAATATTTCCTATGCAAGTAGCGGCAACCTCGCCCTAACAATGCGAACTCCGCGCGAATCAAAACATGTTTACAGTCGAGAACACAACGATCGAATAGGAAACTGTTCGTGTCCGAGCTCATTTGCCCGGTAAGTCACGGTACGTGATATCTTAAAAACATTTGGTACCTCTGACATTTGGTCGTAGACGGTCAACATTTCGTGCGCACTGGCCCAATAATTTCATCTCATGGGTCAGCAGATTCGACAGTATCAAAGAGCATTGTACTTCACGGATATGTTCATGTATATGCTCGTGTATGTGTGTGTGTACGTGTGTCTGGAGTGTCGAGCAGTAAAGTGCGCCGTGGAAACAAGAAGGTATCCTTTATGGTTCAAAAAATCTGCTGCTTCTGGCACTTCTTTCCGCCTGAAGAGAAGATGCGGGATGGAAAGTCGATTGTATACATTCAACTTTAGAGTACTACCACCGTGGTTCGGTGAAATTTTTCAGTTACCCCGGACGCACACCAGATTTGTTCGCGATTTCGACGGCGGCCACTTGACACACATTCAATTCCAACGATCTGTCACTAATTAAAATGTTCGAGTGTTTCCGCATGCGTTCTGATGAATCATACGGTAACGATCGTGATTATTCAAACCGCACGGATCTCATAGTTTATTCGACTGTTCGAGATTATGCGCGCACAAATGCGCCGCGTTGATCGTCAGTTTAAACGACACCTCATTAAAATAATTAACTGCGGTTCTAATTGCTGCGATTCGACTCTCCCGAAACCCAAATACTCCTGTTACTCTATTAAAATCGTGGTGGGACCAGTCAGAAAATAGAAGAGAAAGAAAAATTCGGAGAGTTCAGAGTATTTCGAAAATTAATTAGCAGACATAATATTCAAAATTCGAACGCTTCAAGAGGCAAAGATTGAAGCTTCCGAGCTGTTCTTTTCATTGTTCTCGGAGGAGCTCCACGCAAGAGCAATTTCGGTGCATTGATTTTTCACCGAAAAACAGCTTCGTCTTAGCGACTTGCCCGTTTGACCTAAATTTGTTTAAACGACGTTAAGCAACTCGAAATACATACTTGCTCTGTTAAAATATGGCACCATTTATTCCTTAATTAAATATCAATTACACCTTAAAAATCAACGGCGGTCGTAAATTTAGTTGTTTTGGGCAAGCGTTATTTTCCAATCGATTTTAGTCCCCGTTTTTCTCTATCTAATTGTCCGTGCATCGTCGATGTAATAGCTAAATTCCCGAAATTTCGATTTCTTCCAGGTTTAATGGGAATTATTTTTATTTCCGGCTTTATACAAGAGAATAAAACTTCATTTGCTTGTTATTGGCCCGACTCGATTCTTTTCCGAACCACCTTCATTTAACTTTTTGCGTACAGCAATTTGATTCCTTGCCCCTTGTCAGGAAACAATTACTCCTCTTGCGTCAGTCGAGTGCACTTTTTCATCAGGGCGACCAATCGTTTCCGAGACTAATGGTTTGCATTAATCCCTGACCTGTACACTAGAAGTCGAATCGCAGATATTTCTTGGAGGAATCGAATAGTTCTGGGGAATGTGTTCAATTCATCAATTTCATTTGTTTGTTTCTGATTTGCCAAATTTTCGAGTTCGAACGGCACCGATCATAGAAATTGCGGCAATGAATTAAATAAATATCTGCCACAATACTTTCATCGCATGAACGATATTTGCACAGTTGAGAATTATTTTGAAATTTCGCTTATGCTCGTGTCCTTTACACGAGACTTCCTCGAAGTTTCACTTTCTCTCTTTCTCTCCCTCTCTCTCTTTGCGGAAGCTCAGCCGCAACGTACAAAGTTGACGCTGTTGATGAAATGAGCGTCACGAAAGTTGTATCGCGCACCCCCGGGTATTCGCGGGGGTTGTACAGCTTGAGTTGCCTTGATTCTTGCGTGAAGTATACAACCGTGAATCTCCATGGGAAGTCACAATAAAATATAATGCTAAAAATTTCGGGAGAAACAATATTGAAATTCTTTAAATCTTTTCGCCGTTGTCAGCTATTTATTTGAGTTTCGTTAAAACAACGTTCGAAACTCTTTTAACATTCGACAAGGAATATGTACAGGGTGTTTAAAAATTATTGTATATCGCGACCACTTTACCCGTGATTCACTGCCCCTCCGGACAGGTGGAGATCTGTTAAAATGATGGACCGCAAAATTCACGAAGATGACATGATGTTTCACGGCCCGAGCAAGCAGGACGTCACTTTCGGGTTAATCAAAACATTATCGCCGACGCACAGGCGAACGAGTTTCGGCCGCGAGTAACCGTGGCGGGCATTGTCCACTTCATTAAGGCGAGGTCGAGGCGAGACACCGGCAATTTGGACTGGAAACAACAGTGTCGAGGACGGCTAACTCAATTTCCGAAGTAAAATTTGGAGGCTACGTAGCCCTGGAGCGACCGGTTCGAGGTCCAATGTCGTTTCGGTGGCTTCCTAGCTCTACAAGCTGACGAGACGCGACGCGGTGGCTCCGGGAGTCAGTATAGCAGGATAACCTCTCTGCAGAAAAGAGTGAAGGAATTACGATCTCGACCCCGGATTCCCGTAGCTCCGGCACGATCGTGATTTAATTACGGACGCTCATGGTGGACGTTGAAAAGCTTGCTTCTTCTTCTTCGTCTTCTCCAGCTCGGCCTGGGGAATCCACGGGAGGCGCTAAAAGATCCGAATCTCCGAAAAACCATTCCGCCTGCACGCGGACGACCCACGAAGGGGCGTGCTGCCTCTTCCGTGCAGCCCACCATCGTATCGCGAAGGACGATAACAATAAAGGACGAACGGCGGATAAACCTGTGTTGCTCCTAAGAAGTTCCTTCTTTCGTATCTCTTTTTTTTCTTCTGTTCACTTTTTTTCTTCTCTTTTCTACAGAATGCGAAACGAAACCAGTATACAAGGTTCCTTCGTTTACGTTAATTAACGCCGGGACCAGCCGAGGAGGAGGACGTTACGAGGAACCCACGAAAAGTTTCGTTGAAGCTTGTTCTTAACTCACCGACCAGCTACCGGAACTTCCTGTATCTCGTTTTTAGTTTAACGGAGCGATTAAGATTCACGCCGGCGCGGAACTTTTCCTTCTTTTGCCCGAGTACGATTCCTGGGATCCGTATAATCGGGAAATTTTTTGCGCGGCCGGATTCCAGAGGTACGCTACACTTTTGTCTCTTCCGGTAACCCGTGGAGGATTTTTCTACTACCACGCGTCCTTCTCTTCTGAGCAGCGAGATCAATCGATTAACGCTAAACCTACCACTGGTCAAACGACCGGTTTCGATATTTTTCATTTGACAATTATCGAAATTATCAAGGTACTCACGTGGACAGATTTTCGATCAAGTTTTTTCTCCGAACATTAATTAATGTAGCGGTACAGGATTCGCAGCGCACGATGCTAAAGTTGACCGCCTGCAGATGTTAGGGTCTAGAGTAGTAAATCTACCCTAGGGTCTGCAGGATGGCAAATCATTTTTTGTAAATTGCTTTTCCGTGCGTAATAAATTTAATTATCCCGTCGTTAAACGCTGCCAGTCGTGTGCCGTCAGGGCCGCAAAGTCCCTTTTCCGTACGCGGTGACCACCTTACCGGTAACCATAAATTAGACGTTAAGGATTTTTACCCCCGCTAAAATAAGGCGACAACGGTTGGCAAGAGTTTGGGAAAACTCCACCCCCGTGCCTTCGAAAAGGTAACGCCTTTTCGAAGAACACGATAAATAGGCAGGAGATCCGCGGGGCACAGTTAGTTAGTCTGCCGACGAGTTCGCCAAAAACTGGTAACAGCAATAGTTGTTTCTTTATTGTGGCAACCTAAGACTCCACACTTAAAATATCTAATTGATTTCAACAATTTACGATCGATAAAAAAAATTGAATATTGATTAAAATATTTTGATTTGAGTCCTCGATCGTATTAAAATAATAAAAATTGAATGATTTCGACGCTAGGTTCGTAATGTAACATTGATTAAAACCTAGCGCCGAAATCATTCAATTTTTATTGATTAAAACAACTTCTTTCTTATCGGTTAATCAATGATTACTGATTTTATATTAATTGTAATGTTTACGTATTGCCCAAATCTGCTTTTAGCGCTCGGTTCAGTGTTAAAAGTAGTGCAACTCGGAAATAGACAGCCAAGTAGATAGTGTTTACGGAATGTATGATTTTCTAAAGGAATATTTATTTCTCAAGCTTTCGGTCGCGATCAGCCGAAAATTTTATTCGATTTTAATACTCCCCATCGAGGAACTCCAAAGATGCGAAATCGACATGCCACACTTGGACTTCCTTTACGAGCTACCGTAACTTTTTATCGGAACACCGCGCTGCGCTGCGCACGGGCAAGGCATGATCGAGCGGATATTATCGGCTCGTTTTACTTTATCGCTCTTAAGGATCCTTGGCGTCGGTGGTGGTGGTGGTGGTGGTGGTGGTGCTGCTGCTTCTACAATGATTTCCTGGTCGTTCAACCTTGAATGCAGAGATTGCACACGACAGCGAGCAGAAATAATTGCTTCCAGTTATCATCGCACCTAGCGCGCGTACAAGTTTTCTCATTCCGTTGAAGTCACATTCCAAAATGCCCAACGAACGATCTTCACATCGCTCGAATGTTCATGGCAAAATTAAACTTTACTCGACTCGATAAAAAAAAGTTGAAACTTCGATCTCCGGAGGAACAGGCCGTGGCAGACTTACGATTAGATCACCCGGATATACATATTTTTATAAAATATATTAAAATAGAATTTGTCAATTGAGGCCTTCGTTTAATTGTTCACTTTGTAAATATGTATACAGTAAAACCTAGTCTCAATTAAACCAGTCTCGGGCGGCTGGTGCTCCGAGAGTCGACGAAGCGGCGCTCCGGAGCAAGTTCGAACCTGTCGCGACAGGTCGAGTCGCGCTGACCGGCTGGGTGGGGGTAGCCAATTCTACGCCATCGACTCTCGGACCATCCTGGCCTGAATTGAACCATTAAATACAGTCGAAGTTATATCGTGCTTAGTGTCATTTCAATAAGAAAAATGCCACAAATGAGTCGATGAGAGTCGCATAAAAAAACAATGAAAAATAAAGAAGTTTCGTAATTGGATTAGTAGAGAGTTTCCGTCTCAGGTGGCTGGCTCGGTGCATTGTTTTCGACGTGACGGGACAAAATCTTCCTCGGGACGCGCGTATGCTCGTGCAAAAGGCTGCCCGGAATGTGTTATAAGGCCCTTAATCGGGGGAAATTTATTTCTTCCGTCTCTCGCGGCGCGAAATAACGCACGCAAAGTGCCGTAGATATCGTCTATATATATAACGCAGCACCGCGGCGTCGTTAAGCGACGCGACGTCTTTAGGATAGGGAAAATACTGTGCGACGTTAACAAACGAGTCACCGTCAAATTTCATATCGCCGCGAACGATCCGGAATCGAGAATATCGAGGCTTAATCGAGAACGACGCTAGCAAGCGGAGTCACGCAATATTTTCGCGCTGTCGTTGCGATCTTTTTAACTGAAATTTTTAACTAAAGAAATATCTGAAACATGTCGCATTCAATACATTACATTGTATAAACCTTATGTGGTTTAAGGTGATAAACAAATAATAATAATATGTAATAATTTCGATAATCGAAAAATGAAAAATATGAAACTTCTCCGCTGTATAGCGAGCCTATTAGGCAGAAAATATGAAACTGTATCAAACAGTCTCTCGATTGACGATTCGCCGAATTCTTCCATGAAATGGTGAATTCGCATGAAGTGCAGCATTCTTGTAGCCTCTACACACACTACCGCGACTTCCTACATTCCAAAGCGCGTTGCTACAAAAGTCCGACCATCCCTAACACTCCTCCCAGTCGCCGATATCCGCGCGATACATCTTGTTAACGTTCTATTCACATCACCGCGCGAGCGCTCATCCCTCGTACATCCCACCGGAACACCGATAAAGAATTTTTTTCCCCGCGCAACATCCTCGACGATTGTGTTCAAGGAGCATGACGGCGTGGACACCGGTCGCGCGTATACAGGGTGTTCGGCTATGTGTATCGAACATATGTTTAACGATGATTCTACCTGACCGAAGTTCTACGTCTCAGATTGAAAAAGAAATAATAATTTTGCTGCAAGACTTGGACCTAAGTTGTTTTCCGGTTGGGCTTATGCGAAGCACTCTTTAACCTTTACTCTGCGTACATTTAATGTTAACTCTTTGAACTCGGAGCTATTTTAACTTGAAAATTATACATTCCTTTCAACCTAGAATAATTCCATATTATTTTTCTTCATTTTATGGATATGAAATTGATGTATTATCTCCTACAATACTTAAATTTACATTCTTAATGGAAACAATATTTTGAATAATGTTACAGCAATTTTTAGTGGCGACTCAGAGCAATCACACCCCGTGCATGTAAAAATGTAAAGTAAAATATATAAAAGTAATTATTACTATATATTATCATAATTATTATAAATATATAATAAAAATATTAGCGTAATAGTGTAAAATGTAAAGAAAAAACTATTTCTGGAATTTCTGTTGATTTTGGAAAGATTAAAAAACCTATTCGAATATATAAAAATTCTCTATAAATAAAAATAATAAATTAAATCGTTTATTTTGGAAATTTTCCATTCGACCACTTTTCATGTATGTTTTTATTAGGGGTGTGGTTACACCTCTGCACGCAGAGTGAGGGTTAGTAAGAGTATTATAGATTTGCACAATGAAACAACAACGGGCAACGTTATAAAATTGAGCTGTCCATCGAAGTACGTTCGAAACAAATCACTTGGATCGATAGGGTGAAAATCGAAGGGAAAAAGAAAGAAACGCTAAGATATTTGACACACGTACACCCTGTATGTCGTCGAACTGTCGAGGAAGGTAGGACGCGTCGAATCTGCGATTTCGATCGTGAGGAGGCTTAATGGACGCGCGTGACTAACCGTTTCCTAATGCGGCTCGTTGTCAAAGTGCTTGACACCGCGGGACAAAGGTGGAATGCCCCGAGGGCTCGCATTAAATCGCCACACGCTCTCGCAGATTCGCATTACGCGCCGAGGATTACCTGCCGGCGGGAGAGAGAGAGAGGGAGTCGTCGCGAGATACGCCTCCGTCTTATTATGCGCCTTTCCCCATTTTTATCTTCGCCTCGGCTCGAAAGGCCATCGTTCGGAGGGCCACAGCAATAACCAAATGGCCAACTGCCGGAGCTACAAAATGGTATCGTCGTCGTCGCTGTTGACCCGCGCCATTTTCGGCCGCGCAGAAAGTATACTAGAACTACACGATCTAAGAAACAGCACGGACCAGAGGAGCAGTCACCACAAAAATGGGTAGATGCAATTTAAAACAGGAAAAATATTAGAAGAATTTTGTTGAACCAGTTTGCATTAAGCAATTATTAAGAAACCTATCTCGATCAGTGAGACATGTGTCGTCTTCCACCCCCTAAACAACTTTAGATACAAGTCCCAAATTGAGAGCTGTAATATTATATGAAACACCGTGTCCCCAATCTAGTTCGCTAAGCTGAACAGAGTGTACGTGTAATGATCTACCTGTGAGACAAATATTAATTAGTTGAAAGTGATCCCCTAAACAATTTCAGTCACATGTCTCAAATTCGGCGCGACAAGTTATAACCTGTGGGACAGCTCCTAGTTAAGTACGCTAACAATCATCTGAACAGACAAGCGATCTAAACAATTTTAGTCGCAAGTCCCGCAAATCGAACGCGACACGTTATAAAGCACGAAACACCGCATCCCTAATTAAGCCATGTATTCGATCGCATGGTACATATATATATTTTTTTCGGCGAGGACAACTCTTAACGCTCGCATGGTAGGAGCAACGCGTCGTGCCTGCTCGTTATCATTTGATTGGCGCGTTGGTTATCGATCAGTTCGGTCTCCATACGTTGTACAGGTACCGGCATGCACACGTGTGCACGGCCGTTGATATCGCATAAAACGGGTCCCCGCGTTCCGCGATGCGAATAGAGAGCCAGCCAACGATCACCGCCGATTGTAATGAACTCATTAGCGAGAGGTCGGCGGTGAGGGATTTTTTGTTAGGAACAGTGGCTTTTTATCCGTCGAGTCCCGCGATACGCGATACCAGATACCGACCCGACGAAACTGGGTTGTCGCGATCCGGAGAAAGAGCTTCCAGTTCGTCTAGCAATCGGTTCATTACGGTCCACGTGAGATGAAAACTCTCGACCCAAGCTTAATCAACGACATACACGTGTTGCAGCGTGCTCGCGATTACCGCTCCGGGGTAATAAAGCTTCTACTATTAATTGTATGTATTTACGTATGTATGCGAGCAGAAAATCTTCGGCAAGAACCTCTATCTCTCTTATCCGGTATAAACAATATTACCCTTTTTATTGTCGTCGTCGCCATTCCACGATTAATCGCACTTCTTCGAGACGCGACGACAGTCGACAAAAAATGATTTATTGTAGTCGCTAGAATATAATTTTTAGTTAGCTAGTAGTAGACTGCGGATCTTCGTGCATTTGAAGCAAAATTGAGTAGATGAATATGAAAATTTTGAAAATTGAAGATGTATATGATTTCTCATCTATTCAAATTATTACGAGAAGAATTAACATTGTATTTAGTTTCTATTCAGGGCACAGACAATTTTTATTTTGCATAACTTCGGATCTTTATGTGCATGGTATGTGCAAATTTGTGACAACACGACGAAGCATTTCCTTTAGCAACACTCAACAGCATTTTTGGTTCGATTAAATTGTTTAACGACCATCAATCAATTATACATGTATTAATATTTTTATTCTAATTGATGAAATATTGCAACGATGTCTCTCAGCAGTTCGATCCATAACGCGCATTTAATGATAATTTTTATCGTAAATTCCCCCTTGTAATCGTAGCGAGGAAGTCCTCGCCGAGCGAAGAAGCATAAGAATTTACACGCATCATTTGCATGCATAAACGTCAAGCTTGATTGGCTCATAAACACCGTTGATCAAGGCGCCAATCAGATGATTACAAGACAGCAAAACGACCACGTGAATGCTGTCGATGAAGCTCATTGCACGATCGGACAAAAACCATCTATCTGATCGACAGATTATTTTTCAAAGAATATTTTTCGAACTATCCGGGGAATCGGCAATAGTTCTATAGATTTCTCAGAATACGTACATATTCATTGTTTACAGAAAAATAGTTAATAAACAACAATTTCACGAAGTTTTATTTGAAATTTATCAGTGTACGAATACTTTCTACACTCACTGTATACACAATAATTATAACTATTTAAAAATAGTAGTCAAAGACTTTTCACATTTTCCTTAATTTTTCTTATTTCAAAATATAAATAAATCAAAAGCAAAGCGGTAAAACTTTCTGTCCAGTTCAGACTAAAATTTGTTATTGTAAGTGTTATGTTAACTATAATAACAATTTTCATTTGACTTACTACGTTCGTAGCGCTTGTTTGTAGATCGCTCAGTGGATGATAAATCGAAATAATGTCACTATAAAATTGGGATAAAAGAATATTTGTCTGTACCCAACGAATTCTTAAAAATTGATAAAGGATAATTTATAAGGACTACTCCCGTTAATTAAAGTTATTTACCACATCAACTGTGTGATTTTACTTCCGCGACTCGAATTCCGAAACGTCCAACTACTGGAAGTCAAGGTTTACCAGTATAAATTCAAGTTTCATTACGACTGCCTCTACAACTCACGGTATTGTGTAGGTGTTTACACGAACTCCACTAAAATTGCAGACCTTTTCTAAAATTAATGCGCAACGGTTCAGATATTTCCAGAAATCGCGTGTTATAATTAAAATTTCGGTAGAACATTTCGAAAAGCAACATAAAAATCTTCTGTTAAATAGCAGTCCCAAAAACCATAATTAAATTCTTACAAATGGCTTGTTAGCTTATGGTTGACATTAATATCGCTATTGAAAAATTTATTCAGAATAATTGCGAATCATAATCTCAAACTATTAAATATTTATCAGTAAATATTAAGATAACGTTTGATTAATTGACATATGAGATTGTTAAAACTTTATCCGAAATGTTTGCCCAGAACCACAAATATATCCATACATATTTAGCAAATTACATATTATATCTTTCCCGATGACAAATATTGTCTCCATGTGTAAATTAAACAGATATACTGCTAGTACCGAAGATTAAATGTACTTTAAAACGACGCTAATCAATTGATAATTTAGTCATGTTCGTTAATGTAGGCTTCATTGACAGAATAATTACAAATCATACAAACATTTCCCAAACAACGGTACATTAAACCCGCATTTCATTTAGATTGTTTGGCCTGCATATAACGATAATGATTTCGTAGAATCATTATTCGCATATCCTATCGAATTTCACCGTTAAAATAATACCTACAATTGCGTTCACGTATTCCAATATTAATATTGCGTTTCGTAATTTTCTTTTTAAATTGAAAATCTACAACAATCATAAGGGTGATATGCTCTTTACGCGCGTTCACACGCATAATGCACACTCGTCGTCGCAACCCTCCGATTCACACGGTGCATTATACGAATTGCAGTCACCGGAAAATTCTTCTGCCTTGCACAAACACATATTCACACTTAGAGGAGCATTTTAGTCTGAAACTCTTCGGTTTTCTTTAAAACTGCAGAACCTTTCGCGCACACTTTTATTTATATTCTCATAAAATCCCCAAAATCTTCTTATGTTCACACTGTACATGCAAACCACTGATGAGAGTTGCATGTCAAGCTGAAGTACACTCTTGGACAAAAAGATAACACGCGCGTGCTATTATTAGGTTGTCAGGGATAGATTCAGAATCGCTCAGATTAGACAAGGAGTCGAGCATTACCTCGTGGTAATATTACAACTTTAAGAAGCTTCTTCGTTTCTATTAATATTGCAAGTGTTCCGACAGATGTATTAAAAAATTTTTATGAAATGCAAGAATTTCTATAATTCTTAACACTTATGTCAATCACCAATATTCAATGACGTTACACTTGGTAGTTTCAATACATATAAAATAAATATTAAAACGAATTTTAAAAAGAATTTCAAAATGGCTACCTGGATACCCGGTTATTGACATAAGGGTTAATTATTATATTAATTTCTGATCATTAGACTGCGGATCTTTATAAAATACTGGATTATAACATTCGTACAATTAGTATGAAATAAAATTGATATTGAAAGTGAAAATAAAATTATATTTGACTCCACTTTCTTACAATACGTCTAAAAATATTGCAAATTGATCATGAATGAATTCTAATTGAATATAGTTTAACTTCCAAGTTCGCTGAGTTGTTAAATGAAAATATCTAAATGCAACGAGTGAAAACGGCACCCTCAAACCTACGAGTGAAATAATGAGTGCAGCTAAAACTCTTTTAGGATTTGCGTTCAAGCCCTTCGAATTTCATCTCTTGTGGTTTTTGCGTCGTTTTATTCGCGATCCTGCGTTTTCCCCTTTGTTTTCCTTCATTTTGTACCGTTTTACCTTAACGTGCTTCATTTTGTAAAACATAATCTCACAGAGGTTGCTTTCGCGTGGTATGCTTAAGGTTACACCGGTGCTCAGAGCTTCGGACTCAAAATTAGACCTTCCCACTTTTATTCTTCATCTTCCTGTATCCACCATCTTTCTCTCCCGTCATCTTTCCCTCTGTTTCGTTGTATAAGTTCGCAACGGCCTCGCTCGCGTGCAGGATTCTAGACTCGGAAGCTCTCTGGTCCGTTCTTGTTCTTTGTCGTCCTGTTCCCGTGCCTCCACCTTCATTCTTTCTTCCCCTTTGTTCCGTTTTGTTGGTTCGAAGGGTTTCGGACCGCAGCATGCGGGGCTCTCGAGTAAAAATTAGGTCTTATCTCTTTTTATACTCGTCCCGCCATTTCTCTCTTCTCGCTCCTTTTTCTCGGTTTCATTTTCTCAGTTTAAAGGAGTCGCGCCCGTGTGTACGAGTATTTAGGTTTTTGCGGATGGCTCCAGATTGAAAATTATGTACCGCGTCTATTTTTTGTCCTTCTGTTCTGGATTCTTCGTGTCTCTTCTCGCTCCATCTCGTTCTGTCTCTTTGTGTCTTTCTATTATTTATAATAATGTTGCGCGGCAAAACGACACCGTGCTCCATCGAGCTCGGGGCAGTTTCCTTGATTAAACAAATCCATTAAACAGCATCAATGCTCTTTGTGAACTACGGTCACAAGTTTGCCGTCTGAAGATTAACGGGGTCACGGTGACAATGACTGATTCTACATTCGACTTAGAGATTGAAACTACAGACCCTGCTATTTGAACCTTTTCCGTGAAATTTCCTTCTATTTTAACCTTTTCCGTGACAAATTTTCCTTGTTAACCCTTACGTCGATAATCTTATGACACCTAGATACCCATTTTGAAGTTTTCTTCAGTCTAATTCTTCATTTCTTTTGGAAAATAGCAAAATTATTGTAGACTTTTGTGTTCTTTGAAATGTAAAAATATGTATTGAAACTACAAAGCATAACAAGTAGAAAATATTGATCAAACAATTTTTCTATTTAAAAAAGCGAAGGAGACCTCGACATCTCCAAAACTCTTTCAGCCGCAAAAAGAATGCGATTAACACATATTATTAACTTTGTTTGATAAAGTTTTTCTCACATCTTCCAACAGCACCGTTAATGACGCGTCGACACGTACCGGACCACCCTGTACATTAAAGTAGCGTTAATTTCCAATTCGCACGGGTCGAAGCAGCGGGATAAAATCCGGCCGGCTCGAGTTTGAAAGCAACGGCGCTTTATAAAAATTTCATGCGGCAGATGATCCCAGTCTAGACGGCCGAACTGTTTCATTATCCATCAACACACGCGCCGCTTAATGAAACTGTAAAGCGACGTCTTTCAAAGATTAGTCGCATGCACGGGCGGGGGGAGGGCGGGAGGGAGAGATGCGGGGGAGAGGAGAGAGACCGTGCACGGACCTAGTCCGGTCCGTTTCCTGTGCTATTTATTCACATGGTACGGCGCACACGCGTTCGCTATAGCAGGTAGTTGATGGTCGACTGGATCCTCCACAACATGGACAACGGTTTCCCATTTGGCAACGCGAAACTGATCCACCGTGGCTCCCGTTTTCTCCTGAATTTTTCACCCGATAAATCCGTCGCTGTTGGCGCTCCGTTTCACAAGAACGAATAAGTAACTGCATTCCCGGCGAAAAGAATCCCGCCTCTGCTCTGCCGAGCAAGACCTTCCCATTTAGAACGCTCGCTCTCTTTGCGAAAGTAAAAACTTCCGGGTCATGTTCACGGCAACAACAGAATCTGCCGGCCGGTATCATTAAAACGGACTAAACTAGGAAAAAAGAGCACGATCGGCCATACTTTTGTCAACAACGGTTCCCTGATCGCATACGTGCACTACTGTGCGAAAGAAAGAAGCACCCATTAGAATTAGTTAGCGCAAATACTTTGGTAGATATGTGATATGTAGACAGCGGATCTTTATGCATTTATAGGAAAATTAAGTAAATGAAATTTAAAATTATTGGAATATTCAAAAAATTGAAGATGTCAATATTTCTTCTGTATTAAAACCGTTAAGGGAAGAAAGAACATTCAATTTAGTTTCTTACAATCGATGCAGACAATTTTCATTTTGCATAATGATCAGCTGATTTTTTACACTTTTCTATTAAATATGGCCGGGTGCTTCTTTCTTTTGCACAGTAGTGTATATCAGTATATTATTTCTATAAGCACCGTAATGCCTCGACGCGTGTACAAAAGATGCGCACGATACTCGCAAATATTTGATTCCCACTGTGGACGAAGACGGAAAACTGCATCACCGTAAAACCCAGCAACGCAAGGAGAGGGGCCGAAAATTTTTAAAAGTACACTGACAACACGAAAAACATACTTCTTGCGTTTACTGAATCTTTACAATCCCACTTTTTTTCCGGTGACCGAAAATTTCTGCCGCTGGCTGTGGACCGAATGTCTAATTGTAGGTATTTCGAACGCGATGCTGTTAAATGTATCGCCTCGAGATAACGAGAAGAGTGAACTTGATCGGATAAAAAGTTTAAAGAGAAGAATTCCAGTGTACCGATCAACGACGCCGGATCAAAATGAATTTCCACGGGATCGAACGAACGCAGAGCAGAGGCGAGCAAAGAAGGGCTATACCAATCGGCTTGTCTTGTATTACGAGCTCCCCATTTCGTTCTGTCGCAAAAAGGACAACGGAAAGATAACTGCTCGAGTTGTTTATCTCCTTTACGGTTCTCTTTTTGTCCGAGCCTCGTAATTTAAGGGCGTTTCAATTTGACTGACACGGTGAAATTGAAAAAGCCACGAAGAAAAATCCACCGTGTCGGTGGCATTTCACTTTCATCCGATTTCATCGGTTATACGGTTATCTGTTCGTCTATTTTCTGTAATTGACGGATGAACCTACACGATAACTCGCAGTCCCGTATCCCCGGAACTTGAAAATAATTTCAAGAAATTTTAGAAATCTGCGACTGTGCAAACCTTGAAACGAAGCGACTCTCGTATATTTTCTGACAGCCCGTGAAACTTTAAACGCGTTCTCCTGGAAACGACATTTTTATAATTGCCTGTCACGTTCATCCGATTCGCTTCCAATTTAACAAATATCTTCGCTAGATGTCTTGTGTAAACTATGGCTGACTCGTCGTTCACCGAATTCGATTTTTACGAGTCAAAAGATGAATTCCTTCTCAAAAAAATATAAATCGAAAGTCTGCCTGTCACCGCTGCTTTTGTACAGAACCTATAAATCATTATAAAATTGAAATGAAACATAATTTATTCGACTATTCGTATACGCAGGGTGTCCCGAAAAATGTAAATTGTGGAGTGCGGACTCTGTGTTCTTTTGCTGACAATTTGCGAGAGATCGATCGGAAAGTGCAGCGTGCCGACGCGACGCGTTAAACAAAGGGGTAGGAGGTGGGGAGTTCGCCGCAAGTATCCGTTATAATAAGTGGTGGAACGTAATACGTAGTTGATTTTCTAAACCTGTCGGACTCTCTTCGTTGCTCTTCACCTAGGCGTGGGCTGAGTAGCCTTTCGCGGTCGCGGTAATACGATAGAACTGTGCCAATGAGTGTGCCGTTCGGCAAAAGTTTCTGCGGCTTGGTAAACCATCGTCACGTTCAATGCCGGAACGAGTCTCTTCGTCGATGACACTTCGTGCCGCGATCCGTGTGGATTCGAATTACAGCAATCGAACCAGAAACATCGATCGCTCTCTATCGAACAATCCGGATCGTCTGGATCATCCGGAATTCCTCGTCTGAGTATTCCTAAGTTTTTATTCGGGACATAACGAAAACCGGCGTACGTAGAGAAAAGAGATGACGGCAACGGCGGAACTAGACATTTTTTATAGGATTGAAATTTCTTAACCCTTAAGTGGGCGCGCAATAGTAGTTTAATGTAGTATAATTTTTATTTCTGCTAGTTACGATTGGCACGCCCCCACATTACCTACGACTGTAGTATCATCCCACTAGAGCCAATATGGTTTTCAGTTATCCTTAGGTACTTTAAAGTTATGGACGTGTTATTTATTTGACATAAAATTTCATAAGAAACTGATAATGAACAGTGATATACGTAGTTTTAAAGGATGGTGCACAAAGTGCTCCGCGCGCCCAGTTATGTAACAAAAATAGGCGCGCCCACTTAAGGGTTAATGACTCTTAGGAAGGGGAATCGTAAAAATTCAATAAACGCAAACGTTTTTCTTTTCATCAGCGCACTTTTAGTTAGGGATAATTTTGGTAAAATTACAGGATAATAAATGTAAAAATTTTGGGTTCCCCTGCACGTTGCAGGGCAATATGAGCCCCTTGTAGTCAATTCCTGATCGCCAATTTTTGCACCGTGCAATATACACACAGATAATATAATATATGCCCGTATGAATATATCTACAACGAGAAAAGAGCCGGAGAGTTTAAAACTGCGGTCAAAGTTCGTCCGCTGTTTGTAAAACTTTGCGCTAACGTTGCCGGAGAGTCATACCGCAGAAACCGTGGCGACACCCACGCCACGGCCACGGCGAGAGACCGAGATAAAGCTGCAACTCTCCCCGTGAACTTCTGTAACGCGCCATACTTGGACAATAACTCGAAAATTAAACGTTACGATTGCGAATAGGCGCTCTGACCCTAACGCGAATTATGACAAAGGTCCTAAATGCAAGTTAGATTGCGGCTCGTTCAACTAGTTCGCTTTCCAACATCGTCGTCGTCGAATCGTCGCGTCTATCTCGCAATTGAAACGACTGCCGCGGGAGATACGTAACACGGTGATTATTAGACAGCGGATATTTATGCAAGATAACATTTTTTTCATTTACAATGAATTGGAGTGAAATAGAAATTTATTTTCTTTCTTAATATGTTTAACACTTAACACTCGAGTGGCGACACGGAGTCGCCACTAAAAATAGCTGTAACATTATTCAAAATATTGTTTATATTATTAAATAAGTTAGTATTTAATCAATTACTAAACATTTAAGTATTTTATGAGGAATTATATCAATTTCATATCAATAAAATGAAGAAAAAAAAATATAGACTGAAATTATTCTAAGCTGGAATAAATGTTTAATTTTCAAGTAAAAATAGCTCCGAGTGCAAAGGGTTAATAGGTCGAAAATAATATAGCAGTATCATTCCAATATTTTTACTGTTTCAAATTATACCCACTACTTTTTCCCATAAATACATAAACATCCGCTGTCTAGTGATTATATTTATGAAAAAAATGAGTAGGTGTAACTTGCGACAGTAAAAACATTAGAAGAATTTTAAAATACTGTTATACATTGGTTTTAATCTATTGATTTCTATTTCGCTCCAATTTCTTGCCATTGAGTGATTAGAATTAAAACAACGTTCAAACAATGCCGAGTAACGTTGCCTACACGTTTATACGATAAAACTAGGTGATGCCTTTTGAAAAATTTTTCTTCACAGTTTTAAATGCACATAATAAAGCGCAGGATTAATTATTAATTTATCTCTCCGAAAAGAAACTTGACATTTTCATTTCGATTAACCGCGAAAGAAGAAATGCCGACAATACCGATAAAATATTTTTATATTTCAATAAAGAGTGCAATAAAACAACCATATAGTATTGTTGCGCGTTCGGTAAAGGGATCATTACCCGACAAACGCTTTCAACGTTCGCTGCGCGCAACGAAAGGCAGTTGTAGTGTCGCTAAAATCAGACCAGCAGGCGAACTATCCTTTCAATGCAGCGAGGCTTGTAAATCCTGCGTTTGTCGTAGTACGCGTTTGATACACCACTTGTTGCTCGCCAAATTAATCTTGGCCGAGCGTTTCAAACGTGGCAGCATGGTAATTCCGAATGTATTATGAGCCGAGTTTGAACTGCGCTTCGATAAGAATTAAATTTGTGACTGCGATTCGCCGACAAGCGTCCTTTCAAACGACGCTTTTCGCACGAGAGATTCCGTGCAGATTTTTACACAGATTTCTGCGCGTCTTTACCGAGGGAGGGATCCTCGATGCTCCGTATGAAAAATGAATGTTTTAATATGACCGCGATCTGTACGCGAGAATGCGAGCATGAATAAACCATGATTACAGTGTGTTTCTCCCTTCCGCGCAATAAATATGAAACGCGGAACACTCGCAAGATGCTGCGAACAGAATGAGAGCGAGAAGGAATGCTCCCCGCGAAGCTAAGAGGCAACGATGAAAGTGGAATGTAACAGTTAACGAAGAAAAGTGTAGCGTAAATTTACGAGTAATTCGAGACATCGAAAAAGCAGTAAATAACAACGCGCAAAAGGAACGGCTTGTGGTGGGTGGGGGGAGGAAGGGGCTTCGAGGGATAACGGTGAACGTTAGAACAGTTAATTTACGGGAATTAAAAGACGTATTAATCATCGTGACGCGTTAATTACCGTTAATCGTTGTTAATGTAATTTTAATGGCATCGAGTTAAGTTGTAGACCAGCAACAAAGACCGCGCGCGACGCCTCGTCGCCGGAGGCTTTTAACAAAAAAGGCCTGTCACAAGCACGAACGCCGACGTTAATGGCCACGACGATAACGATGAACCGGCATTTGTGTTAAACAATGATAAACTTTCGTTTAAAATCAGTGAATCACAGGATCTCCCAACTCGCTTTCAAGTGGTATCTGAAACTCTTGATTTCGCGCATTTATTTCTATAACATTACTTTAACATTACTTTTAAATAGTGTTTTTCTATATAATTTTTTTACTTCTATATAATAATTTCTAATTTCTGTACGTTATTTTCAATTTAGTTTAACAATAGCTTTAAATAGTGTTGAAATATCGAATGAACCAATTTAGATTACAGAACTAGTGGAATCAGGTATCGAGCTCCGGTGCCCGTCCGAACCTGCCGCGACAGGACCGGACAGGATTCGCGCTGGCCGGCCGGGTAGGGGTAGCCGATTCTACGTCATCGGCTTTCGGACCACCAGTTGTGAATTAAACCACAGTTTAAATTATATCGTTTTTAGCGTCATTTTAATCAGAAAAGTGTCACGAATAAGTTGACGAAAGTCTCATAAAAAAATAATTAAAATATATTTCATGCGTCAAGCCGATCTGCAAAACTTTCTCGGAGTATACCCAGGTTATTCTAATATCGTTGGCTGACTTTTCATTCTCATGGAAAGTACAACATAACCGCAACAAAATGGTGGTTTGGCCAGCGGGGAAAATTGTTTGCACTCCGCGCAGGGCGCGTTTGACTTTGCAAAAATTTCCGGAAAGCTTCCTCGTGCAGAAACATCCCCGGAGAAAAAACATCTCCGGGTAGAGGAGGTAGAAGTTTTACCCTTTAAAATGAGCTGAAGTCGATTGTTTCTCGACGGCGTTACAACGGATTTAGACGAGTCCGCAACTTTTCGGCCGAGATCCTCCAAAATTTCGATCGTGTGTGTATTTACAGATAACGAAGATTATTTAAAATTTTTTTAATGAAAAATTACTGGTGGTACGTGAAACCGTGGTAGAAATAGTGTCAGGTTTCAACGAGTCGCATAACCGAATCGGAGTAGTTACCTTTGCCGTCGTCGTTATAAGGGAATCTCATTTCATTAAGCTAATTGATATTCAGGTTCGATTGCATTCCGGAGAAGCGCAAAAAGTTGAGAGACAGACCGCGTAAGAGGAAACGATTATGGAATTCGGGAGGCAAAGGATTATCTGTCCGACGACCTTGACGTTCAATCCTTTCATCAGCGTCGAGGCGAGGATAATTAAGAAGCAAGATCGCGCGCTACAGAAATTACCGATTCAATTAATGTACGGAGCCACGTCGAGTCCACCTTTTCCACGCCCATCACTCCGCCGACATTTTCTTTTTGCAACACGGACGGCTTCCGTTTAATTTCGGCCACTTCGGCGAACGCCAACGAAAGAATTACGAGCCACCTCGCCGCCGTTTGCCCTCGGCCTCGTCGATCTTCCGATAAATTGACTGATTGATCTGTAGCTCTCGGTCGATCGAAACGATCAAAATAACAGTGTCGCCGGCGAAGGGAATTTTCGCGACACGTCAACCTTAACCGGAGTCAGTCGATGAGTAAGCGTCGTATCCCCTCGAAACGTCTGTTTCGGAGGAGGTACTGCGCTTTATAGGAAAATTTAACACGCGCTCCGATTAATTCTAGGGCTACTATACGGAACGAATTAACCATCGCTGCAGTCGTGAAGGTACTTTCGAGAAATTGCCTAGTAGTTTTGTTTACGAGCGCGCGCGTCAGACTGAGAGCCCGTCGAGTCTCGACAATCGCGTAACTTTCATAAAACTAAGAACCGGACTACTTTGACCTGCCGGTACTTGTACATACTGTTCAACGTAATTAATAGATCGCGGGTTTATTGCAAATTGAACCATCCAACTCGGCAACATTCCACAGAATATTATAAACATCTAGGATCCCATTTAGCGAGGGGAACATTCGCTAATCCGAAAATGTTCTTGTTCTCTCTAAAAGAAACAAGTGGAATGTGTAAAAATGTCAAGACTATTAAAAAATTTTGAATATTTACAGAACTATATACAGTCAACAGATAATCGCGTTAAAAGTTCAGGTGGTGTTTTATGGTACATGTCACGAAAATTAAAAGGAAAATGTTCTCAAGGCTTGCGTATGTATTTATGAAATTCTGTTAATTCGAACGTAACAATCATAATCAGCATACTGCGCAGGACTCTTCATTAACTCATATCACAGAGGCAGAAAATTCATCATGTGAACGTACTGTCCGACTAACTACTGAATACTGATGAAACTACGACGTTAAATACACTCGGACCGTAAACAACAGTAGCAAACTGTCTCTGTGCCCCCATTCTGTTTGCTGAATTAGCCTGATTCAACTATTTAAAATAGGTAAATTAAAAGAAAACCGTGTAAGGCTAAAACGCTGCGAAATTAATAGCAATTCGATCGAATCGGACCTGCGAGTAATGAACAATAAATTAATAGAAAGATAATACGAGAAAATATTGTTCTTCATAGAATTTCGTTGTCCATCGAGTTTCTTTAAAAAGCATAACCAATTTTTCGACGATTTTTCGTGCTGTGCAATATTAGCAATTTTTTCCTATTCAATGAAAAAATATTACGCGATTCCTTTCATGAAAGTATCACATCAACGCCATCTATGGATTTCTAAAAATTCTGTTTATTTTCTACGTAAAATTTTTTCCCATGTCCATCAGTTTTCAAAGAATTTTTCAGAATAGAGTTTTCATCCCCAACGTTGAGGTCTATTTTCGTCCTGTAAACGTGAAAACGGACAGTTAGAAAAAAAATATGTGCCCAACATTTCCCGACGTTCCCTTTTACACAAAGTCCCATTGTAATTGGCGTGCGCGAGCCAAAGTTCCTTGCAAATATTAAATAGAAAAATGAAAAGTAATTGCACGAATTAAAGGAAGCGCGAATTTCGTGAGTTTCACGCAAGTTTCGCCTATTCCGTTCGTAGAAACGGTCAGCATTATTTATAACGATCGTTAGCTCGCACTGTTAAACAATTTCAAAGCGCCAACGTGCTAACACTACACCTACTGGTTCTGTGTTTTTCATTTCACAATTATTGAAATTCTAAAGTTACTTAAATGGAAATTCGATAAATTTTTTCATGCAAGCACATATTGAAATAAAAATTGCACAAAATCTAAATAAATAGAGCCTTGTCATTTTTATAAAACATTCTAAACGCTTTCAGTGCTTGGTCTAGTGTGAATGGCCAACCTGTAAATCGCGGTGCAAAAAGGTTCGATACTACAAATCGTATTAATATTTACAGAAACAATTCCGAGAACGTCAGCGACGACGTCACTCGGTATTTTACTTATCGTTGGTAGAGTAGTCGTGGGGACATTTTTTTCGATTTGAAAGCGATCTCGTCATCGCGAGCGTGGAAAAATCTGATCCCTTTTTTGGAAACCGGGCCAAAGTGAATTCCATTGTGCCGGGGGTTAGCCGGACAAGCTGGCCCAGGCTGTGCGACCAGATAGAAAGAGAAAGGGCAAGGTTGGTTTAATCGACGAGTTAAAAGCTCGATCGCGTTGAATTAGTCAGCCGAATTTAATTGATCGAATGATTCGCTCTCTGTCCCTACTACCCGGTGCGGTGGCCGGTCTCTCTCTCTCTCACTTTCTTTCTCTCTCTCTCGCTCTCTTTCCCGTTGCCTTTCCTCCGCAGCTTCGACCTGAATTCATCGTCGTATTCGATTGCTAACGTTTTATTACTTTTCCGTTGGACGCGACGCAACGCGAAAAAGTCGAAGCAGCCGATCGCGTAAAAGCCACCTATAAAAACCGACTACGAAAATACAACTTCGAGGTTCTTCGAACAGAAAAACAGTAGCAGCTATTATCGCGAACGTGTCGGTAAACCGCTGCTTTGAGCTTTGTTCGAACACCTACAGTCCTCACGAACATTGATTTCAATGGATGTGAACGAGTTACTTATTATTATTATTTATTGTTTTAAAAATTACACAATTAGTTTATACTAGATATTCAATTTTTATCGATCGTAAAATGTTAAAATCTGTATTAATGGTTCCGTCGTTAAATATATTGCAAACATGCTATTAAATAGTAACAATTGATGGGACCCGGGCGCCGAAAACATTAATACATAGTTTATACTAGTTTTGCTATAATACTTAAAACTAATTGAAGTTCAATTATAATGCGCAAAGAGGTCTTAGTAGAAATGTTAGCTTCTTTCTGTCAAAACAGACAATTCATTGAACAAATTTTTTTCATAATTAATACGTTTCAATTTATGTCTAAACTGACGTCAGCATTCGTGAAATCATAGCTGCTTCGACCGCATCGTTGAACGTTGCATTATGTGAAATAAACCTTGCTAAAACCGTTGCGTTAATGTGATAGAGAAAACTAGCTTGCGCGTAAACGATGTTCAATGATTCGATAAATGAGACAGTGATTGATGTGGTGATGCCCCCGTGGCACGTATCCCGGATGAAAGAGAAATTCCCCAAAATTCCATTAATCGTTTAATTCGGTGTACGGAACGAACGATAGGGACCGTAACGCCAGTTAAATTCCTTTCGTTAAACAAACGAGCTACCCCTTTCCAGAAACCGTAATCACTTTTACGTGGGCCGTTGATCGGACACCACGTAATGCTTAATTTTCAAACAAACTCACTTCTCCCCGGTTTTTCACACTCCTTTCCCGAATCATGCAAATTAATTGCATTATTGACAAGCTCGACGAACTTTATTTAATGCGTTACAGTGCCGCGTTAAAAATACTCGCTGTACCTCTATTAAAGGGTTTCATTTTTAAATCCTGTGTAACAACAGCGACCTCGGTTTGACTTTTATCGGTTTCAGATTATTTTACATATTTTTTCATGATGAAAATCTATTTTACAATTTTCCGTCGAAAAAATTCCGAATTATAATTATATTGTTACATTCTTAACCTGCCACCACAATCAACTGATCTATTTTTTGCTTTAAACCATATTATACAGCATGTACATTTCAAATTATAGTGATTATGTTACAACATGACTTGGTGTGTGACTTACAATTAGTTCTATATTAGTTTTGCTATAATACTACCTGATTGAAGTTAAATTTTAATTGACCGGCCATTCAGGCTTAATTAAGAATCTTAATAAATCGAAACTGATACAAGCGAAACTCCCTGAACGTGTTGCCTCTCGAAACTGTCTGAAAAGCTGAAAAATAATTGAACAGTTGCAGCTGGCGATAGTTAGTGCAAGAATTTTCGAGAAATTCCGTAGAAAGTCCGGTAACTTTAAACGACGACGCAAAAAGACCGATAAAATCTGTTGAATCATGCTGCTCGATAACTCAAGGGTTGCAAGTGTGTGCATACGAACGCGCGGAGAGCACGAGTTCAAAGAATCGTGTGAAACAGTTATAATTCCAAAAGCTCGCTCTACTCCGTAGCTTCTGGCCTCCCCCTTAACTCTCTAACAAACGTTTTTACCACTCTCCCTTCGCCGGCAGCTTTAATTTCACGCATCCTCCACATTTCATCCCCGCCCTCTCTCTCTCTCTTCTGTGTCTGTACCAGTCAAACGATGCTACTTAGAAAGGTTTTTCAATTTTGCCGTGCAACTTTATCATAGCAGAACCAAGGACAATTATATTTCATATAAAAGACAAACTTCACTTTAAACTGCACGAAATTTTCCTCTGGTTATATATTCGCGTATATTCTCTTTTCCGTAACAATACTCGATGAAATACCAGCAGCGTCAAAGATACAAGTGAAAATGTTTTTGTGCACGAAGCAGCAAAAATTTCATTGAATTAAATTAAATGTCGGAAGGTAATCAGATAACAAACGCTTTTGAATACGTTAAAATGTAGAAACTTTATTAAATTTCACATCGAATGTGATGTTCATTGCTGTTTGTGCACAGGCAATTAAATATGCAGGAAAAGATATTCATATTTTGTCTTTCTACGATTACTGAAATTGTACATACTCTGTGGTACATTTTTACACAGTAGATTCTAAGAGATTGAAAATAATTACCATGGTAATTCTTTCATCGACAAATCGTGCCACTACCACACTCTTAGAATTTACAGTCCGACGACAAACGAGGTCAGCCATCTTGGCACACAACCAGAACGCGTACACCAAACACAGGTGCTCGAATCGAGCAGCAATGGTGACAAATATCGATCGTAATGCTTCCCGCAGTATGATATGGTATTGATTAACCATCGTACACGTCTTCAGTGAGAATCCACTCACTTTCTGTTTCAGATCGTTCTGCTCCTATCCCTCGCAAATACCGATCAACTTCGCAGACAGTTACAATCGCGTTGAACGTTATTAAATCTTAAAACAATATATATTGCTAAAACCAAATTACTACATAAGGCAACAATATGAAAGCTAGATCAGTTTATTAATAACGTTCACAGATTTTTAGCTCGGTTCGTCTCCAGCAATAATTTCTCCGCTGCCCACTATCCGTTCGTCTTGTTTAATTATCGGTCATTGAATGCCACCGCGTAATCGATAGCTACACCGGTCACTCGCCGAGGAAAAAATCATTAATTGCCAATCAACCCACGGGCAGGTTTGGACACGACTTTCTCGCAGCGACGCGAAGGCGTTTCCCCGGATTAGCCTGTTTTCACAGATCACGATAAAGATCTTTAATCGTTTCAGCTATTATCGATACACCTTGCCAAGGGAAACGGGAGAACCAGCTGAATCACGATCTCGTGGGAGTGATTCTCCGTGTGTGGGCTGCGAGAGCCCAGACACATCCGCAATTTCGATTTGATCGACCGGGAGAAATTAATGGTAAGTAATACTTTTTCTTACTCTTTTTCATTAATTTTTTTTTTGCTATGATTGCACCGAACTTGACAACCCATGGCAAACGTTGCAACGAGAAACAGGTGGGTGAAACAGTTGCCGAGGGGACCAAAAATTTTCAACTCTTCTCAATGTAATATTATACATATTGTTTCTAATTTTACAAATAATAATAGGTACTGTTTGCTTGGTTCATCAAAATATATACATTGTTATTTTATTGTTTGGTCAAAATCAATTTGAATGTCAAAAATATAAACATTACAATAACACTGACATGGTATGCAATAGGTGATAGGTTCGTTCGATGTGACTTTTTACGTGTTCAAATGTACCGCGAAATATCGATTGGTTAATGCATCGATCAACGAGAATTCGCCTCCTTCAAATGTTTTGACAGTTTGTGTTGCAGTGCCCATCCTGCAGTAATGGAACCGGCACGTGTTTATACTGTTGTTTAAAAATTTTTTAATTTAAAAATCAGAGGGTTTTTCTGTTCCTTAAAAATATGTCCCAATTCTTTTCACATATAGCAAGTGAGTATTGTTAGTGGTACCTTTCTCTACTGTTCTCAACCCATAATTCAATAATATATTACGTTGGGGAAAAAGAAATTCATTATTTTTTTGGTTGATGGCTGTAGTGATCGATATCTCGTAAAGTATCGATCAAACAATTTCAGATTTATGCTCGTTGTCAAGGTGACATTTCACACTAAAAAAATTCTTTTGCTGTATTTTGTTTGGTCCATTCAGTTGTGAGTTACAGGGTGTTAAAAATGGAAGTGAACAAAGAGAAAATTCGGTACATTTTCGCCAATAAGGACCAAGACTTGTATGAGAGAGGCATTATGCAGCTACCTTTAAAATGGCAACAAATTATAGAACAAAACGGTGCATATTTCACCCAAATCGGACAATCCGAAACATGTTAAATAAAGTCTTGAAGTTCACGCAAAAATAATAGATTTCTTTTTACGTTATTACTTCGCAGACGCAATTATTTTTCTTGAAAATGGTCTAAAATAAGACCGAAACGTCGATAAATATATTACAATCATGCTATTAAATAGTAACAATTGAACCCGAGCGCCGAAAACATTAATACAGATTTTAATATTTTACGACCGATGAAAAATTGAATATTTGTAATATTATACAGTTTGACGAAGAAATTAATTATTTATGATGCCGTGCATCATTTGCATCGTGCCTTGGGCCGTCGCAAGTATACAGACAACGCGACTGCGTTGTACATTAACTGTAAAAAAACGTAATAAAATCGTTCATGTTGAATTTCGTCGAGTCGATTCGAGTCACGGCTGGGAGACAAACGGTAGCGATAGAATTGAACGGTCCCCCGAGAGCGCGGAATGTGTTCTGCAGAAATTTAATAGAAATAGAGGATGACGGGATCGCGGTAAACGGTCGTAATAACGTTTAGAGAAATTCGACGGGGACGGTGAATAATCAATTTGTCAAGCGTATCAACAAATTTCGGTAATCCTGTACCTGTTGACAAACGACCGCTCTTCCTTTACACGCGGAGAGCTATCGGCGACCGCAAAATCGCCGCCAATCGGATTTCGCGGTGGCCGCTTGTATTATTTGCATATCGCTGCGCCGCCGACAGCGCGAAACAACGACCGAGCCCGTCCTATCGACGAGTTGTACGCAGGCGAAAAAAAAGGGAAAAATAAAAATTGGAATCTGTCGGGGAGATTAGAAAACCGTATCTCGATGAATTTATGAAACGAATCCGCTTTTTGTGCGACGCATACATGTATACATAATGTACATATTTTTGCCTCGCGTGAAAACAATGTCGAAATAATTCTCGCACGAAATCTCGGTTGCGATTCGCTATACATTGAAATCGTGCCCCGCCGCGATCTAAATCGTGCTCCTCAAAATTTTATTCCGAACAATTTTTCTACCGATAAAAACATTTTCCTTTGTTCGGGAAGCAATGAAAAGTTCACCGAACACGCATACAAACGAAACTGTATCGACGAGCTAGCGAAGGGAATAATTATCTCGAGGCATTTACATTCATAATTATTTTCAGTTATTATTTAACGTTGGTTGATTACCCGACCCGATAAATATTGCCGCGCATTTGCTTCTTTATCGGCGCGTTTCATTATAAAGAATTTTCAATTAATGCGCAATCCAATCGACTACGTAAATTCTCTGCCTGATGAAATACTTATTAATCAATTGTTACCGCATTGCAGTATGTACGAAATATATGTATATATGGATCGTTGAAAATGTAATTTAATGTACGACACGCAAAATTACGAGTATTAAATATCAAGAGCATGGGTGTAGATAATACTAATCCAGTGACAGAAGATTTTTTTTTATTATTTTTCAGAGCCTATTTATATCGTGTCTATATTCCAGCTTGACTGTTCGAGTATTCTTCGCCGAGAAGATTATTATCCCCAACGATTTCTGAATAACTGCTCGAATACGTGAAATGAACTGATGTTTTTATCTCTCGGTTTTATGGGCGGAAAACGGAAACCGAGGGCGACGCAAAGAGCCGATCGAGATTACCCGGTACGCAACGTCTGTCGTCCGTGCTAAGATCTATAATTACGTAATTTATCCTTTTCGTTTCTGTCGAAGAATGTGTCCGATCAAAGGGAGCCCGGTCGACTTTCGAACGTTCGTAATAGCGAACTGATTACGTTTTTGCGATTGGCAACGACAAATTACAGGCTCATTATTCAAAATCAAATTACAACTGTGAACGGCTCTCGATCGGCCGTCGTACTCGAAGAAACCGATCGTCGGGTTGATTGCAGGCGATCGAAGACAACCGGCTCGACAGTTTTTCTTCTGGCCGACTAAGTCGCTATTAACTTATGGGACACCGATACAATTCGCCAGCATGACGCCTCGTCACGACACGCGAAGAATTCACTTTGCCTCGCACGGTTTCGTACTGTAATGTGGCCCGTTCGATCGGCCATTTTGTTCCTCGAACAGCGGGCCGATCGTGAAAGTGTCCTGGCGTTCGACGATTAACGAGTACAACGATACACGCCGGGGTACGTCGTCGCGTGTAGCCGGTGATTTCCACGGTGATCGTTCGACATTGTTGGAAACTTCAGACGCAATTATCGGACGATTATGGTTGCGTTAACAATCACGCACACCAGAAATGCACAACTTTATCCTAGTCGCGATTGCGCTGTTCTGTCTTGTCGCGGCAGGTCCGGACAGGCTACCGGAGCGCTATAGTGGGGGGCTTAGACCATATATAGACCCGGCGTAGATAATTTTCCCTGTCCTAAAGATGAAATCAGCTGAAGTACGCTATGACGTCAAAATTTTAAAAGATGTACAAGCTATGCTCGTCGACAGTGCCTACGCTTGGCTTACATGGGGAGAGGGGGGTCGGCGGGTGTAAATAATTAATATATAAACTGTATTTTAGATACAAATGTTTATTCTATATGTTTTATTAAGGTATTACAATGAAAAGTATGAAGTATATAACAATAGTATTATATATTAACTATTTTAATTTCTTATTACTGCTACTTTTACATAATTTACATTTATCTCGCTTGTGATTAGTTATTATTAAACTGCGGATCTTTATGTATTTATAAAATAATTGACAATTTTTATTTTGAATAAAGTTATTTGTTACACTTATTGATTACTAAATAAAATCGTTTCCGTCAATCTACTGCGTATTTCAGTGCTGGTCCAACGTTGTGTCGGCGTCGGTCTGCCGTGTCAGCCATTTTGAAATTATCTTAAGACTTATCTTGTGACGTCATGGTGTCCGATCATCTATCGGACACTGAATTCTCGGTTTTCCTATACACATACTATAACTATGCCGGGTCTAGTAGTATATATGGTCTAAGGTGGCCGATTTCTGCGTTATCGACTGTCGGCACCAGTTGCCCGGTTTAATTGACGGCATGAACAAAACTGTACAACTACACGGTCTAAGAAACAGTTTTTAAGTTTGTCTGTTGATTAAAATTGCCACCACTCGTGTCGCAAATGCGTAAAAATCCTCACCAACAAAACAGGAGAAACTTAAATTTGCTACGGTGTCTGCGATCCTTCGAACGTAATCAAATTAACTATGTTTTCGGCACAGGCTGAACTTTAACGAAGGAGTTATTATGTAGCTCGATGACAAAACGTCCAATATTCTTTGTCGAGTTAATATTTATAATTGAAATGTCAAAATCACCGTGTACGCAAACGTATATGTGAACAATAAATACTCGATTATTTAACGTTTCCATAATAATAGTATAATATTGTTAACACTGTAATTTCGATTTTCCGACATTTTCCAAGGTGAACATACAGATACATTTTACTCGTAAATCCTGCCCGGAAATTTCGTGTATAAACTCATGCACACTACACATGTCTTGCTATTATAATCAAACTGTGAGTTAACGCATGCAGTTCCAACCTATTATGCATGCACCGCTGCGTTCATTGTATGATGTGAGATTTCAAGAAACCTGAAAGTACTGCACGCGAGGTAATTAAAGCAACCTGCGCGTATCTACACGTAACTACTACGATTCCGCGTTTACTCTCGGGCATTTTCCAAAATATTTCACACAAATGTTATCGCTCTTATTTGTAGAGGAACCCGGTCATTTTTTTATGTCACGTGACATCGTGGCGCAAGCACGACAGAGGCGGAACGCGTCACGTGACCGAAGAGGAAGACAAAGTGGGGACACGAGTCTCGATCCGGCGACACTGCCCTCGGGACCTACTTGTCATCTCGCCATGGTACATCGTACTCGACGTTCTAACCTCTCAAACGCTCTCGAAATCGAGCAACTTTACTCGTTCATAACTTTCACACTGGAACTTGAATTCCGCGCAGTAGAATTTAAAGTTTTATCATATTTTCGTCGAGCTGTATAATATTTCGTTCAGAAAAGTTGAAAATTTTTGGTCCCCTGAGCGAAAGTTCGGCCTTTAAATTTTCTTTTTTAGCAATTACGATATAGAAAATTATACAGCAGGATCGGCGTGGTTCTGAAAAGCGGACCATTTCAGAAAACGTCGCTGATAGTAATCGGTAAGGACCATGTCGCCGTTGAGCTGGCGCTCGCGGTTCCAGTTTTGAGTTCGCCTCCGTCCTTCTTCCCTCGAGTCTCTTGTTTCGCGAGGTCCCGGGATAACTTAAGGTTGCCTCTCTCGCGAGCTCCTCCTGCGCTTTCGAACCTCGTCCGCTAATAGCAACAAGTTACTTCTGACCCGTCAGCGGGACAGACCCTTGCGACGCCTCTATATTTAGTCCGGGTCGAACCACTAGAACGGCGAGAAAAGACAAAAGAAAGCTGTCGAGTGTGGAGCGCCGGCGAAAGGAGAGTGCAAAGGGGACATCGTGATATCTCGACGCGGCGCTGTGTGGAGATTCTGTAGCTTCTGGCCTGCAGCTGCTACGACTACGCCGCGCCGTGCCGCGCCGCAGTAAAAACAATGTACATAGTTAGGCCAGGAGAGAGACCGAGGACCGGCACAACTACTCGTGACCGACACGGCCAATGGATGTAGAATTAGGGGTGGCACCAAATATATTGCGAGCAAACACGAACGCCCGGACCAGCTTCGAATACGTGACCGTCCACGGCTGTCTCGACCCGATTGTTCGTTAAACATCCACCAATTCGAACGGTATTATTCCATCCGTACCCGTCCGCGAAATTTGTTTTACCCTCGTCCGTCGCTTTCTCAACTTTACGTTGGCGCCACTAATATGCTCCACAAACATTAATAACAATAATACTATTAACGCTGAACCTACCTCTGCAGCTCACGTGACCGGTTTTATATTTTTCATTTTACATTGAAATTATCAAGTTGCTCGCTACATTCAGATAAAAATTGCTCGAAATCTAAATAAACAGAGCCTCGTCGTTTTCATAAGCTAATTTAATCGCTTTTACCGCTCGATAGGTTTAGTGTTCAAATCTTTTGCGACAGACTGTATACGCGTCCACGGAAACACGATTATTCACCGAATAAAGAGGAAAAACGTCAATTACGGTAACAGGTTGCAAGAGCGCTCCGAATTTTATTAGGCGCCGCGGCTCGGTATCTTTATTATCCTTTTTCGTTGAGAGGTAATATCTCGTTTGGCGAGCGCGTGCAGGAACGTTTGAGTTTCTCTCTATTCGTCGGATATTCTGCGATTTTTGGATACGTAGAATGTACAGATCGAAAGTGCGAATACAAATTATACACGCGACGTCGATCGCAAAATTTTTCATCGAACTTTTCAATTTTTCTATCTGTCTACCTAAAATATATTTTCGACCTCCACTAGAATTCGGACACTCTGAAACAGGCGATAACTTTTTATATATTGGAACAATTGTAAAATGTAACTGTTTTCCCTACAATTCCTTTCGATTGCAATTTTTTCAAAAATTTCTTCTCGCATCGTGTAGTAAACTGTCCAATGTCTCGAGAAAGTTCAAGTGGTGTGGTCGAATATAAAAAAAGTAATCGTTTTTTTAAGAGCGTCCGAATATTAATGGCAGACGCTGTATCATTGGGTGGAGTAATCGAACGCATGGCGTTATATCATAAAATGCTGTTTAGCCGCGTATCAGGGAGCTCGGTGAGCGGCTGCAGACAATGCTCGTTGATCGTACGGGTAAGTACGCACCGGTCGTTGGGTTTCCGTGTCTCCCTGTTGCTCCTTTTTCGGTTGTTTGTGCGGGGGCAGGTCCGCGTGCGCGCGCTGCGCAGCTTTCTTTCCCCGAAACGAGCAAACGTAGTCAATGAAACGCATCGGAACGGCCACGGCACGGCACCCGACAGAAATACCAGATGCACACGCCGATAAGCGGGCCCGTCTACGAGCCCACGGATCACGGTTCACGGCCCACGGAAACAGCATTCCTGTGTGGCGTGTGACGCTTTACAGCTTTATTGCCGGACGATTATCGAACCTGTCCGGACAAGCGATCTCAATCCGCCGGATTCACGCTGATTTCGCTTTTATTTCGTCGCGTCGCGTCGCCTCGCTGCGAAATTAAACAATCAACCGCGTCTGCCTTGCCTATGCGTCCGAATTAGGGTTGGGACCCGGTTCAACGTACAGCCAATTCCATACGGACGTGTGATCCGAACGGTCTGGAGTCTTCATCTTCTCAGATGGAACATAACTCGGCGCTTTTATGAAAATCCATTTTCGGTTGAACTTTCGCTCGGGGGACCAAAAATTTTCAACTTTTCTCAATGCAATATCATATAATTCCGCGAAGGAATGTTAACACTTGAAATTCTAGTGCGCGGAATTCAAGATCCAACCCAGATCCAGCGGATCCGCTCATCATACCCACTCCTACGTCTGCAAGACAATATGGCGACGTTCTAACCTCTGAAACGCGCTTGAAATCGAGCAACTTTACCCGTGTATAACTTTTAACTGAGCGAACTCCGCACACTGGGATCTCGCGCACTAGAATTTAAAGTTTTATCATTTTTTTCCATCGAATTGTATAATATTGCAGCGAGAAAAGCTGAACATTTTTGGTCCCCTGAGCAAAAGTTCAGTCTTCATTAAGTAAACGAACAAAAAGATGCAGTGACTTGCTGTTTTACATATTTACAGCGGCGCGCTATCGGAATAACTTTTTGAAAATTGAACTAAACCACTTGACTTTTCTTCAGCAATCGAAAGCATCGATTTACTAAATGCAGAAAAGATTTGAAGAAAAATTGTAGGAATCACGCGAGCCTGAGTAAACCTAGACACAAGCCTGCAATAACACAATTAAAATGTTTCGGAAACGTGCTAACTTCATTTATGAACGTCATTTAAATAATACAGCACTTCTGGTGGTATTGTAGAGGTGCGCGGATGTATGTATGCCTGGGCCGTGTAACGGTCATTAACGTCTCCGTTGACCGTTATTAATTGCGAAACGACTTTCAAAGCCGAAGTAGAATAGCCCCGGAGGAAGTGGGGAGGATTATAAATTTTTCGAAACTTTCAATCCAACTGTCCGATATGGAGATTAAGAGATAATAATTTTTACTCGTATTCATTTTTCACCGAAAATGATAAATATTAACGTGGAGATTTTTGCGATTTAAGCCGAGCATAATCGCGCTTCCCTTAATTTTATGAAGTATACATATATCTGCATTTTATAAACAGCAAATATTCACCAGCATGTTTGAATTAAAATTTTTTCTTCTTGTTCGTAATTCGCTTCTCCGTTAAAAATTTAATTCGACATTTTCCCATTCGACGTTTCAGGTGCTCGATGAAATACCGATTGCGTAGCTGTAAGAAACATTTTACGAATTTTTACAAAATTCGAGCTGCGTGCGTGGCGGATTTAAAAAATTCTCGATATTTCCGTATTATACGAAAACGGGAAACCGTATCGATGTTTGCACTTTGCCTCTTTTAACTTTTTTATCGCAAAGAAATAGTAGACCTACACGATCTAAGAACAACAACACGGCCCCGAGGGCTTTTCTTAGATCAAGGCTTTACTGTATACGGTACAAATAGCACCTAAGAAAATTATTAAATATATCAGTCTCCCACTTACTTAATCTATTCAAGTATTATTTAAAAATTGGTTACATGCAATTCGTGTTTACGCAGCTGAACCTTTCTAATCTCTTGTCCCGCGACTTTCCCCACGCCAGCTTTGATACAAAATAAATGACGAAATTCATCGGTCTTCGCCATTTCCCGAGCAACATGCGAAGGCCGCGACAGAAAAATTCCTTTGACGCGATAATGTAATCGACCCAGTTTTCGACTTCCGCGTCGTTCCGAAAATACACTTCGAAAAAGCCAGGTCACCGAGAGGCATAAAAATCTTTTAAGCGATCTCTCTGCGAAGTACTACCGCAGACTTCGCGGATGTCCATCCGAACAATGTCGAGGAATACGAACTATCGACGATTTCCTACCGTTTCGTAGCCTCATCAGCGGTTAGATCGTCAGACAGCAGGGATAAAGTTACGCGGCTTTCAAATCGCAGCTTCGACAACGATTCGAGATATTGCTGGCCCTTTCCTCGTTCGCACTTCGTTTTTACGGGCAGACCTAACATCTTCGTGGTACATTGCTTCCTCGATAAACCGCGTCGAATCGGAACCCCGGTCCTACGGATTTCCCTTTTTACTATTCGATTCCGCGCCGACATTTCGCGCCCGGGAACGATTTTCCACTTTCCGCGCCGAATGTCCTTATTCTGCATCTTTTCTTCTTTTTTCTCTCTCTCTCCTCGCTTTCGTTTCCCCCCGCCCTTTCCCTCGGCACCGTCGCGTCGTCGCCGCGACGACGAAGGAAAGTGACGAAAAGGAACAAGGCGAAACAGGGTCAGGATAAAACGGAACGTGGTTTCCCTTTGAGGGCCACTCGCGCGCGCGCGCGCGCGCCAGCGTGTCGTGAATCCTTCCACAGCGATTCTCCTCCGCCAATGTTCAAGGGCTCGGTCTCTTTTCTTGTCAGTTTCGGCTCGGACGACAGGACCGCCCCTTTTTCTCGCCAGCACCTTTATTTACGGCGTCGCTGCTCGAGAGAAATGGTAGCACGGTGTGTGTGTGTGTGAGGGAGAGACGCTCTCGCTCCTCGGCACACACGAAACAACTTAATGACACCAATAACACGGCTAATTTATGCTCTCGGTAAAAGTTAAGGTCGCCTCTGCACGGCTCGCGGATTATTTCGATCCTTCTCGTAGTCGGTACCAGCGATTTATCGCGGTGATCGCTGATTCACGGTCGTGATTTTAACTTCATTCATGATTTTTTAATCTTGAGTGAATTTGATCACTGTCGTCCTAATCCTTCATCCCGATTGAATTGGCACTTTTTTTTAAATACATCTTAAATTTAAAATTTACATCTATATTATTTTATAAAAATTATTACTGATTTTAAATTTTAATAAAATTTTCTATATAATCCCCTACAGGCATTTATAAGAAAATTGAGTAGATGAAATTTGAAATTGCAGGAAAATTTTAAAAATTGAACATAGGGATAATTTCTCATCTGTTAAAATTATTAAGGGAAGAAATAACATTCTATTTGATTTCTATTGCTTGCGATCGACGCAATTTTTATTTCGCATAAAGATCCGCACTCTAATTATAATCAATGCAAGCAACTTTTAGTTTATACACGACCACAAAATATACAATTTCAAAAATTTGATATTCCCAAGACTTCCGGTTGACATATTTTTCAATGTACCACAAAAGTTGTTGACCGTGGAGAAGTTAGAAAAAAAATAACTCCTGGAACAATCAGTGTAAAACCATTTGTTTCTTTGGAAAGTCCGGCAAGAAATGTTGTAAGGTGCACGCAAAAATTTTAATCTTTTTTTATTGGTTGAACTTTGCCCCACGTTGCATACGTAGCTTCAGAAATGATTCTATGAATTCAGTGATGGCGTCGGACGTCGGTTTTGACAGAAGTCTGAGATGAGTTTCGCAGATGCGAAACTGGGGCTTCGTGGAAAACCAAGAAAGAATATATTCCTCGAACCTGGCGAGAGGGATGCAACTTGCGCAAGTGGCAAGGGACAGACGTCTCTTCATTTACTTATTTGAACCTCGTAACATCAGTGAAACAGGAAACGAGAAAATGACGTATCCCGACACGCCTGATCACGGGCGCGAGGCTCGCGCATTCGCCGTTTTGCAATTACAACGTTGCTCCACGGATTAGCACGCGTTGTTCACCTTCGTTTACTGTACCGGCTTAACCCCCGTTAATTTTCTTCCATCGTACTCCGATTTTCACAGGTAAAAGTAATTTCGCGATTTTAATTCCCTGCAAATACTCCTCTCGATTGTTGCGTCGATCAAGTTTCATCGATCGAACGGTAAACGTACGAAAACAGACATAATCTGAGTCTATTTTCCGGTAGTTTTATTGAAATATTGATACGAGCAATTCGAGTTCTGCCAGAATTTTATTGAACATAACAAAAAATACTACATTTCTCGTGTAATAAATTTATTAGTTCGTTGTAATTGACGCTTTCTAATAACATGGTCCAACAAATTTCAACTTTTTTTAGGGGATTTCGATTCTCACTATGCAATTCTTATAGAGTTTTTTGCGCTGATTCCGAATCTGTCCATAATTTTTCTCCTAGACGCACAGTTTTTGAGAAATTTGAGTTTGAAAAAAAAGACATATTTTTCAACTTTGAATAAATATTGTGACGTTATTATAAAAGATATTGAATTGATCTTTACAGCAAAAGATTCCTTAGACTTTCTCGAATACAGTGATATCCAATATTAATACATTATGATTGTTTAAACATGTTTAAACGATCATTAAAGACGGAGGGACACCACTTTTGTACCAATTTTTGACGATATTTTTGATTTTATCTCAAAAAAGTAAGGGTTCAGAGGAAAATTGAACTATACCACGCGATAGAGTGGACTTTTATCTGTATAAGAATTGCATAGTGAGAATGGAAAAATTTTTTGGCTGTTGGACAGTGTAATTGCACAATGGAACTTGGCTAACGTGTGTCTGGTCACTGTTTGCCGTTTCTACTTAGTGGAAGCTACGCGTGTCGGATGAATTTCCGAAACGAAAGTTTTTGTAGAAGGATTTGTAAAAAGTACCATCAACAACCGAAGAACATACAATGAGGTGTTATTTTCATAAATCCATACTGCCCGAAAGTGAGACAAACAACGAATCAAGTATCGATGAAAAAGAGACAAGCAACTTGATCAAATCTGATAAGTGACCCGACTCCACCCGTCGAACGCTAAAGCTACTTTGTTAGAATTACAAACCACGAGCAGTGCTAAGCTTCGACAGGAAGTCTAATCCTAAATCGGATAATATTCTAAGTATTTACCGAAATATCTTAATTGTTGGAAACTGGACTAATTCCGCAGATTAAACATTTTCGTTAATGCGTTAAAAAATTCATTCTCAAAGGAAATTTAATATATTCAATTCAATTCACAATTCAATATATTACATTAAATTAAAATATTCAATTTTTATCGATCGTAAAATGTTAATATTATCTTATCCTGTTCTCGATCGTATAAAAGTTGATATATAAATTGATGATGTTTTCGTCGCAATGGTTCGATCAATTAGTTTAAACAGCATCAATTTATATGTAAAATGTTAAAATCGGGTCCGATCAATTGTTACTATTTAATAGCATGTTTGCAATATATTTAACGACGTTTCGGTCTTACTTTAGACCGTTTTCAAGAAAAATAATTGCGTCTGTGAAGTAATAACGTTTTCGTTTAATATTAACAATTGACCGAACCCGATCGCCGAAAACATTAATACAGATTTTAACATTTTCCGATCGATAAAAATTGAATGTTTAATATAATATTGCGAATATACAAAAGTACTTGAATCCACGAAAAATTAAGCCGGCCTGGATGCACGGCCGGAAAGGATTAACAAACGCTCGAGGTCCGGAGCCGAATCAATGGTCGAAACGAAGTCCTAGAATTGCTCTGCTCGAATTAGCGCGCGCAGACATCGAGTCTGCCACGCATAAATCGTGGAGCACCGTAAAACGCGAAAGATACAAGATAAGGGGCGAGGAAGAAGCGATTCTAACGAGCTGTTCGAAAGTCCGGTGGCGTGTCGCAACTGCGAATTGGTTTGTCGATCTCTCGCGACGCGACGCGGCGTTATCGACTTGATCGAACGAAGGGAAACCCGGAAAAAGGAGAGGAGAATTCGCCGTTAAACACAATCGATTATCTGGCTCGTAGGATTCATACGGTGGAGGTAAAACGCGGAGAAGTGCGAGAGGTCGGCCGCCGCACCGGTCGGCGCGAAATTGTAATGAAGATGACAGTTTCAGATATTGCCCCGACATTCAATACCCGGGGTAAAATAGCTTCCAGGCGTGGAGATCGAGCCCGGAACCCCGCCTTTTCTGCGTTTCACTTGATCCCTGAATGGGGGAGAAAAATCCATTTAGGTATTTCAAGAACAGTCGGCCCGAACTTTATATTATACAAACAGGGCCGCGGAACGATGGTCGCATTCAGCGACTTTTCAATAGGCCATTCAATGCAGGCACCGTGAAACAAATTGTCCGTATAATATATACAAACGGTGTCCTGGTGTATAAGCTTTATAAAAATTATTTACTGGACTCGAGCATTATGCAAATAATTTTTCGCTGAACATACTATAGTCAATATATTTACATTGCTGTTCATTTAACTTTCAAGTTTGAAACGTCTGTAAAAACATTGTAAAAACCGTTGTATAAGTGATTTTCATCGATATTATTTACCTCCGACTGGACTCGAGCATCATTCAAATAATATATTACCACATATTGACCAAACATTCTATTTACATTGGCTCTCATTTAATTTTCAAGTTTGAAGCCCCTCAAAACACTTTTGTGCTGCAATATGTTACAAATCGAAACGTCTGTAAAAACATTGAAAAATCATCACGTTTGGAACAGCTCTCGCAGACATCCGATACTACCGCATTCGATTGAATGTTTCTTTTTTCGAAATAACAGCGTGTTACAAAATCATTTGGTATCGAGTAAAATTGTAAGACGAATTATTCCATCGATTCCCGTGAAATTTATACCGTTCCTCGCGTGAATTCTACATTTCATAGCACACTAAGTAGACGATCTCGCTGGGAAAATCGACCGACCTCGTGTCCCACCCAATTCCGCAAAATTGAGCACTAATCTACCGTTTTGCACATTGCCGTGAAATTTCATGATAGTAGAATGTGGTAATCATCAACGAAATCGCTTGCTGCACGCCACTCTCTTTCATTTCCGGGACACGTTTAAGTATTACACTTTTGGAAGATGGTGCAGAAGCGGTGACGATGCAACGCATGTCTAAGATGGTGGTTCGCTTGGATACTGAAACGCGATTGGCTGTGCGACGGTGAAATTATCACCGGGTAATAAAACCTCGAATAAATGTTTGTCCGATTTTTTGAAATGATTTCAATCTTCTTTTGGAAAACACTTCTTCGGTCACTGTGTCAGATCACTCTATATATCCGTTTCCGATCGCTACATATGAATAACTTTTATCGCAGAGCCAGATGAATTCTTTTGATCGAACAGTTTTTGCCAAAAGTTGTAATCAATAATCCCCTTTACATTCATATAGTCGTATTCGTTCATATAAATTCAGAAAGGTAGCTTTACCTACAGCTAGTCAGTCGGATATTTGTGATTAAACGTACCGCGACCCTCCCAATAGTCCGATCATGTAGGTACCGCAATTTATCGAACGTTTCTGCGCTTTTCTTAGTCGAGTATTCTACCGTAATGATTATTACTAGACTGCTGATCTTTATTCGTAGCTTCTGAAAATTTTCAGAAAATGCTAAAACATAAAATTCCACAGAATTCAGACCCAGACAGGTTACCACCACTGAAAACAAGATTTTACATGATTCCACTTTCTTGAAATGTCAACACAAAAATTGAAAAATAATTATTAACATTCCTCCTTGATCATTATAATCCGCATCAAGCTCGAAAATACTTTTAGAAAAATCAGTTTCTATCGACAGAGAATGGTCTATTTATTCTATTTATATTATGAAATCATTAAGGAAGGAAAAATCTTTTCCTCTAACTCCTATTTTTCGCGATCGATGCAAAATTATATTTGCATAAAGATCCCCCGTTTCGTACTCGCAAATAATTAAAGCAAATGTCGGTGAAATATCGCACGGAGTTCAAATGATTAGGAAAATAATATATTTCGGAAAATTATCGTTTTAATCTCAGCTGAAAAATTTCTATGAAAGATTTATAGGTACCAATAGTTTTTCTTTTTTTTTTTGTAAATGCTACTTGCAAAATGCGTATCGCTTGTTTCAACGCTATCGATTCATTTCAATTTTCAGGAAGAATACTTGAGCCGACAGCTGCTATCTTTAGAAGGAACTTGCCAATAAGATTGAAGATAGTCTCCCCCGCAGAAATTTTGCCGAACACGAGCGATGTCACGGGAATGGAAAAGAAAAGGTGCCAGTGTAATGCTGCATCCTCCACCCTACAGCTTTCATACGTAATAAAACTCGCAACGTTGTTGACAGAAAAATAAAGGCTGCCAGCCCGTGTCCGTGTGCCAGCTGTGCACCGAAATATCGCGTATATCCTTTCCGATTATGTTTTTATGCAAAAATACGACGGCGAGAACGTTGAGGAGCAGGCAAAAGTGAATTCCCGAAATTGCTGGATCGTGAAATTTTCATTATTTCAGTTAACGCTAAACCTAAGACCAGTTTCATATTTCTCATTTTACAATTATCGAAATGACCGAGTTACTCGCATAGAAATTGATTGGATAAATCTTTTCATTCAACCACACGTCGAAATAAAAATTTCACAAAATCTAAATAAACAGAGCCTTGCCGTTTTTCTAAGCTAAAACGTTCGAATCTCTTTCGGTGCTCGGTAAGTTTAGTGTTAAAATTTTCTCCAATATTACCAAAAACTATTAACATAGACAGCGGATCTTTATGCAAAATAAAAATTGTCTGCATCGATTGCAAGAAATAGAAACCAAATTCTTCAAAACTTCAATTTTTTGAATTGTCCAATAATCTTGATAATGCATAAAGATCCGCTATCTACTAAGAACACAGGAAAGGTATTTTCACCAGTTTTTATAACACGAAAGAATACAAGATGTCCAATATTTTTGTCGCAGGCTTCTCTAGAATACACAATCGCCTTACCTGCCACAAGATGGAGCAGCATCAATCCGATGAAGAGAGCGTCCATTCTTCTTTCTCGAAGGTTCCCTCTTCTTGAGTCCGCGACGATCGATCCGGTGGGTGAACCTCGGTGTCTGGTGCTCGATAGATCACTCGGGGTAACAGGGTAAAATCGTCGATCAATCAGCGAGGCCCGAAAACGCGTCGCACCCGTCCCGTTCCGTCCCGTCCCGTCCCGTCCCGTCCCGTCGAGACGAACGAACCCGTTCGCGATAAAACCCGGTGAACCGTTCCTCAACTTCGCCGGAAGAGAACTCACGTGGAGTTCCAGAGCGGTGGTGAACACGACGCGGACAAGAAGAAGAAGAAGAAGAAGAAGAAGAAGGAGGTGGAGGAGGTGGAGGAAGAGGACGAAGAAGAGGAGAAGAAGGAGAGACGGCTGGAGGAGCAGGCGGTGTGGAGCACCACGCGGTCTTGTTAACTAAGCTGCCGCTCTTCGCGGGACTGTATGACACACTGCATAGAGCGCGGTTCGAGGCCAGTTCGAAGACTGAGTACGAGTCCATATCCCGGAGGCTGACTTCTCTCGGCCCTACCAGGGTACGCCGTACAGTAATGCCCGTCCATTGCCCGCCTCTGGATAACGTTTCCTTCCACCATTAGGCAACGCGCGATACTCGCTCGGTGAGACACGCCGACGCGGCTCCCAGGAACCGTTGCAGGATTATCAAGGATCTTTTCGAGGACTCGCAGGCTCGCCGACGCTCCTGGAATCAAACGATAAGATTGTCGAGAGGCGGTTCGTCAAATCGAATCGTTGCTGCTCGTCTTGCTGACAATCTCTTGGCAACTGGACTTTCAAGCTCGGACACTGTCAGACAATTGCGCGACACTAGGCGCCGTATTTTTCCGGATTTTTCTTTATGCGAACCGACACGAAAAATTTACAAAATACCAAACTACGCTAAATCGATATTAGCCAAACTACGTGAATAATAATTGACAGGAAATAATTCGTAGCCCTTTTTACGAACAATTAGAACACGTTAATAATCTATCTTCCTAATCGCTTCCTCCATCTTATAAGTAACGAATAGTAACAGATAGATTAGTTTACTTTTCTTAAACGACTAACAGCTCCTAAGTAGGTTGAATCGAGGACGGGAACATTTTAAATGCACAGCGAAACGTAACAATAATTCTCATAATTACAACCGTGATATTAAACTACCGAGCGGCGCTGGAACGCTCGGAAATTCGTTCACGTCTCGTCAGCGCGTGAAAATTTTAATCGAATTGCCGCGTGCATGCATCGGAGCAGCTGAAGTATAAATAATTGTAGACTGACCGTACGTTGCCTGTGCCAGTGGCGATTACGCGTCACTCTGTTTAATTCGGTTCAATTTGTATAAAATACTCGACAAAGCTCAAGCAGAATGTTAGTCCACCTTCAATTTCCCATGATATCGAATAACTTTGCTGCTCAAGGAAGAAGAGTAGTGTACACGTATTATCAAGTCCAATCTACTGTCGCCATTTTATTTTTACTTCGCAACAAAAGGTTTCTTCGTGCACCTTCATATATTATCGTATTATACTTTTATCGATGCGTGTATCATTTGTGGATAATCTACTTCGATTAGATCGTATCCCTCTGATTTGTATGTTATTGTAAATCGTATTACGAAATAAATGAGACTGTAAATTAACTTTAAATTGACTCTCGCGATTCTCTGCACAAGACGCAATACAGTAACACGAGGGAATACGTGGCGTTACATTGTTCCAACTACGTGGAGAATCGAGCCACATTTAGTGATAGAAAAGAAAGCATTTTGAGGGAATACAAATCTGTTCGGCAACAGTGGTTGCAGCAGGCGTTGGCCAAAATCTGACACTAAATCTGCAACGCCATCTGGCGACGGTTTTCGTAACTCGCTAGCATAACCTGCAATTCCGACCATTTCAATTTCGAAGATAGATGGCGCGCGTATACAAGCAATTTAATGAGCGCTAACACGGACGAGGTATAGGAGTCGATCAATCACTCGTTATCCCCGTGCGTAGAGCCGTACTGCACTCGATGTTGATTGAACTTGGATTTGTTAGTCAGAATTAAGTATTCTGTATGCTTCATTTCTATTTCTACTGCGGGCATTTACTATGATTTGACTTTATGACTTGAGACGACCAGCTCGGGACCCGACGCTTCATCGCAAAGAACGATGGCCAAGAGAAGCGTTCAAACCAGAGAGTATCTGAGAATACTCACAGCACCGACGGGATTCTCGGTTCCTGGAATTTCGGTGTCCCCACTTTTTCCTACATTATCCTTAGCATGGAACAAAACCGCCATCATCTTTAGCAGGCAACAGAACCCATTGAATTACCGACTCTGTAGACTCGGCCGTCTGGCTTGTCGTTGAGTTCCACTACTTAATTGAGTTATACTACTAAATTTTCGGGACACCACTTTTGGTTTAAAATATAATAAAAAATCAGAAATTTTTTGTTCGAGCTGCCAAGAATCCTTTCGAGAAACATATTTTTAATGAGAAATGAACCTATTTCGATATTAGACAAATTATGGAGAATAATAATTTACAAGAAATAATTATAAATTCACAAGAGATCGACATGTTTTAAAAATAGATATCTCGTGTATCTGTATTATTGATATAAAGTGTTTTCTTTGTAAATTTGACACAAATACTCGACTTTTAAGACATGTCATCATTGGTAGAAAGTGCTCCAAGTGGCCAAGTGGTCAGTGGTCAAGTAATCAGTGGTCAACTGGTCAAGGGTTAACCGATTTCCACGAGTAGGATAAATCGCCTCCTTCTATTTATTCTTTATGAACAAAATAATCATTAACATGGCAATGTTTGGATGGCTCTTTATTAACAATGCTTCACACGATCATGTACAAAAGCAGAACTGTGTAAACAAAATAGAAAATACTTAATTAATAAAAATGTCTTTTACATTTTCTATTGTTTCGTTCAATTGCACACTGGTTCGACGGTCCAAGTTGTTTTACAGCCAAGACCAATCTCTTTTAATATCATGAAAATTCCACAACGTCCTGAATTTTTGCTTTTATGTTCTAAATAGTAACAGAGACTTTAATCACCAATGTAACAGATTTATTTACAGGCGTCATAGTCAACGTCTATATACCGCCATAAAGAGTACAAGATTTGAAGTGGATTCCTTCTGAATATTATAATCTGAAATAGTGGGCCCATCTTCAAGCTGTTAACCGGCGAAAATAAACCTTTGCCTGTCATGGAGAATTCCTTCTTTGTCTTGAATTTTAGCTTTTACTTCTTTAATGGCACCGAAAAACTTCCAACGCGGTAGTTTGTCCATTCAAACCGAAAATTTCCATTCCTCCACGGAGGCGAAGTACAAGATGGAGCGTGGATTCCTTTTGAATATTGTAATCGGAAAGCGTCCGTCCATCTTCAAGCTGTTTACCGGCAAAGATCAACCTCTGCTGGTCTGGTGGGATCCCCTCTTTATCCTGAATTTTTGCCTT